>CAUYTI010024857.1:0-46237 GCA_963575145.1 Galago senegalensis | reverse complement strand
CTCTATCAGTTTGAGAAATGTCCCTTCTATACCAATTTTCTTAAGTGTTCTGATCATAAAGGGATGCTGGATGTTATCAAAAGCTTTTTCTGCATCAATTGAGAGAATCATGTGGTCTTTGTTTTTTAATTTGTTTATGTGGTGGATTACACATAGACTCATTACTCTATCTTCTCTCCCAGGAGAAGGGGCCTTCACTTCCCCTCCATGCTTTGCTTTCTAATTGCTGTGAATCTGAATGTCTTCCTTTTTTCCAAAATGTTATGTTTCTTTTATCCAGTGAATGTATTAAAAGATTTTTATGGGAAAGGTACCGTGCCAGACACTGCTGGCTACAGAAATGAACAAAATCAGGACATAGTCTCTTACACAAGAAGTTTATAGTCTCAAAGCGGGATCAACACACCTGTGTGCAAATAACTCGGGCACAAAGCAGGAGTCAGGAGAGAGGGGTGTGGGGCTAGTCGGGGTGAGCACAGAAGAAAGATGTCAGATGGGCTGAATTTGAGATCTCGGTGGAACATCTGAAAAGATACTCCATCATCTCATCCACCAGGGTCCTTCATTGTGGGGAGCCATCCTGAACATCGTAGCGTGTTTATGGGACAACCAAAAATGTCTGCAGACATTGCCAAATGTCCGCAAGGGGCAAAATTGAGAACCGCTGGATTAGAAAAACAAAGAAATGGTGAAACTATGAAAGGGGGATTATAAAGAATAAAATTTGGTGAAATAAATTTATGAGGTAACAGGAGGAAGAAAAGACCAAAAGAACTGGGGAACAGGTATTCGCTGAGGCCACAGATACTATCCTAAAACCCTGAGGGAGGGAGAGGCTTCAGTTTTGTGAATGAAGTTCAATCTGTGTGAATAATCAACATGTGTACACACATGTCCACAGATGTGGGCAGACCCCCTGTGTGTACACACGCAGTATGCAGGGTGCATGTATGCAGAGATCAAAAGTGTATATTGGGAGAAAGAATATTTTCCTGAACTCTGTCTGTACTCATTCTTCTCATTTAGAAAGACAGTTCAATTTTATTAAATATTTGCAAATCTCACATCAATTCTTTCTGAAAAGAAGCTGAAATCAGAACCAATAAAATTGGAAATCACCACAGCTGTCTGCTTCCCCCTCCCCTTCCGTGTCACTTGGGCTTCCAATGTGCTCAGCTCTCTTCCCCTCCCCTAATAAGCAATAAAAACCCCAAGAAAGATGTAGATCAAGTTAGAGACACTGTCAGTGACTGCAAAGACCGACTGTGTCTCCAAGGGTGATGTTTACGAGTTAAATGGAGAAAATTCTTACTTGATTTAAGCTAAAGAAGTGAAACATCTAAATTCCTAAATTTGGAATTTCAGGAATCAGCAAGCCTTGGAAGAGAGCTCTCTTGTTGTCAGAGGTGCCTTTCCCAGAAGCCCAGAAATGGACTGCCTTTGTAGCTCTGGTGAACCCAGAGGCTAGGTCTGGTCTTTTGCCCCTACTTAGGGTCCTTTATACCAATGGAAGAACCTCCTTATCTAGTCAATCCATGTCCCTATTTTGTGGAGAGATGGCATCTAGGATTCCCAGGCAGAAAAGCACCCCAGAGAATGAGATCTGCTGCCTAGGCATGCGCGGGAAACAAGCTTACAGTGGAAGAGTCAGGGTAGAAGATCATTCCTGTGACAATCATTCTCAGTGCCTTGCGAAACCAAGGATAAAACATGCCATATATAATGGGATTGAAAGTGGAGTTGAAATAACCCAGCCAGAGGAAGACATTGTACAAGTCCTCAGGGGTTGTGAAATTAATGAAAGGGTCTGTGATGGTCAAGACAAAAAAGGGCAGCCAGCACAACACGAACACCCCCATGACTATGCTTAAGGTCTTGGTGGCCTTGCTTTCTTTCTTGGACGATGCCTTCATTCTGTTCTGTCCACCCTGTTTTGTCCCAGGACCTGTGCCAATTTGCTTAGCATGCTTCCTGGCGACCGTGAAAATGTGTATGTAAATCCCCACCATGACTGTCCCAGGGAGAAAGAAAGCTATAAAGGAGGCCAGTACCCCCCAGAGCTTGTTAAATATTAGCACACAGAGACCTGTGCAGTCAATGGCTGCAACAAAATCTTCAGTACCAATTGTGTTTAATTCTGAGAACACCAGGCCAAAGGCAAAAACGAGGGGAATGGACCAACTGATGAGTAAAAACACCTCTATAACAGGGATGGTAATTTTGGTGACATAATGCAGGGGGTCACAAACAGCATAGTAGCGGTCAACTGAGATGAAGCAGAGGTGAAAGATGGAGGTGGTGCAGAGCATCATGTCACAGCAGCTGTGGACTTTGCAAAAGAGGTCTCCAAAGTACCAGCAGGACTCGACGGACCTGATCATACTAAAGGGCATGACCAGGCAGCTCAGCAAAAAGTCAGTGGTGGCCATGGAAAGGATCAGGAAGTTGGTTGGGGAGTGGAGCTGCTTAAAGTGAGCGATGGAAACGATCACGACCAGGTTGCCCAGCATGGTCATCACGATAGCCCCGACCATGACCATGTACATGGCCCAGACACTCGGCACAGACCTCATATTTCTAGGACATGAATTGTTAACCAAAGCAAAGCAAAATTGTACTTCTGGAGGGTTCTGTAGGTTGGGTGGATCCATCGTCTTTGTCCGATAGGTACTTCCTCTCTTTTCTGTGTAAGAAAGAAAGAAAAGCAACATTTATGGGCAGGATAGCTTTTTATAGAGGCCCACCTAGCTTGCATTTCCAACCTAAGTTTGAATTCCCTGCTGACCAGGAGCACTGGTTCCTGAAACTGCATGTATGAGCACTGGTTCCTGAAACTACATGTGTATAGAAATCACCTAGACAGCTTTTCATTTTATCGATTTAAATTTTTTTTTTTTTGCAATTTTTGGCCAGGGCCAGGTTTGAACCCACCACCTCTGGTATATGGGGCCAGTGCCCCACTCCTTTGAGCCACAGGCACCACCCCTAGACATCTTTTTAAAGCACAGATTTTGATTGTGGAGTGGGATCAAGAGTCTGCATTTCTCCCAAGTTCTCAGGCGATGCCAGTGGGATTAGTCTAAGATCACTCCTTGAATAGGAAGGGGTTAAGGAAAATGGAATTCATGTCTAGTCATCCAGTGTGTAAGTAACACAGGGGAATGCAGGTTCCAGTTCCCAAATATGTAGCCCTTTCTGGAATTCCCAGTTCATAGGCAGATAAGAATTTTTCCTGTCTCACTTGTACTAGCCAATCGTTTTTGGATAAAAGCCTGTCAACAATTATTAAAATCTGGGCACAATTTTTAAGCAATAATTGTGATCTGACAATTATGCTGCTTCTTTAAAAAAAATTCTCTATGGGCATTTGCCAATGCTTTTGATCCTGTCATTTATTACATATTGTTCAATTAAGGAAACATTTCTCTTTCCAGTGTGAAGAACAGTTTTTAGAACTTTAGGGCAATATTTTGGCAAACTAAACACATGCTAAGGGTTATAAGATTATACATGAATAATATCCAAGAAAGGATAAAAATACCTCCAATAATAGATCGTTTTCTTTGGAAGATGCATGCATGAATCCAAATTCAGGTTGAAGTACCCTTGTCCTCATATTTCAAGTTTTACATTTGGTAACAAATGTAAAATGTATGAGTGCTTATTGTACCATTTACGTTGTGAAAATAAACAACATAATTATATTTCATAATGTGAAAATAATGAGACCGATTCACCCAGAGTATGACATAGGCTTTTATTTGTTTTTCCATTGTCAGAGCTGGGCATGTCCCACATAATTCTGATGACCCATGATAAGCATTTGTGAGAGCTAAGGCTAGTCAAAGCGAACTTTGGCCTGAGACTAGACTAAAGCTTCCTGGTCTGTTGGGGAAATTGATCCCACATCCTCACTATATTTACCTGAAAAAGACATTAATGAGAATACAAGCACCTTTGAAAATAGTATTTCCACTATTTACTATAATAGACCAGCCATTATTTCCAATGCCTGTGTATTACCTGAAATCTTAATATTATGGCACCTTTTGTGTGCTCTGGATAGAGTAATTAAATTTCTCAGATTAGCACTTTACTTCAGATAATGTTTAATTGTACCAATCCAATATTATGCAGTCAGGTTGAAGCTGAGGAACCAAACCATACAGAAATAAAATGTAAAAAGGACACAGATTTATTCAGCTCCTCTGTGCAGCAAAGACTCTGAAGCAGAACACACAGCACAAGTGATTTATTTATTTCTCACATTGGTTCCTAAGTTCTGAGGCTGAAAATAATGAAAACCGACAATCAACTTTAAAATTCTTGTTGAAATTAATTCTAAAGCTAGCTAACAGCTACTACAGAATTACTTAAGCATTTGTCACTATATAAGCATAGACACAGCATTCTCTGTTCAAAGTAGTATACTTCATTATACAACTTTTAAAGTTTTTAATTTCATTTTTGGAAATCTAATCGAGGTTTATAAGGTGAATTTCTTCTTTAAAAAAAGTGGAATTAAACAACTTCTAGAAATGAACAGTATCTTTTCATGTTCCTGTTGCATAGTTCAAACTATTAGGGGAATATTTAAACATTTAAGGGTTAGATTAAGACAAGAAGATAGAGTAAGACACACGTTTATTTTAAAAGTTATCACCTAGGTGAATTGCTAAGTTAATATCAAAGGTAAGAATAATTTTAAACACATATCTTTTTAAAAAAAATTTCAGATTAATGTGGGGGTACAAGCAGTTAAGATTCCACGGTTTGCAGTTAAGGGTAACATCCGATTTGTAGGTGTGCCCCACACTCAGGTAGTGTGCCGTGCGCTCATGCAATGTGCCTGTTGTTACCTATAGCTCAAGCTCTGGGCCAAAAATTACAAAAGCAAGTAACCAAACACATATATGACTGCCGACCTACCATTCTGTTGGAAAAGAACTGCTAGGAAATCAAATCGTGTTGGAGTTTTGTCTCTTATGTAAAAACTTAACAGAAGAGAGATTCTTTCCTCTGGAGATTTACCTTCAAAAAATATGTACACAGCAGTTATTATTAAACCCTCTCTAGTATCTCACCTTTACGATTGTATATCGTTGTACCATTTGCTCTGTTTACCAGTAACACATCCCCCAAGCATCAGCAAAGGACTCGATTAATTACTGCAAAAACAGCATTGCAAACAATCGTGTAAGGAAAGCCTGGGAAATTATGAGTTATTCTCTTCTAGAAGGTAGCAAGAAACACTTGCCAGCAATTCTGTGGAGAAGAACAAGAACCTTCTAGTTTTTTGGTTCAAATGTAGTTCTTTAGGGGAAAAGATTACAGACTAATGAAGCAGACTAAGGACTCGGAAATAATGATCATGAAAATGTAAAAGCTTTTCAGAATTTGAAGAAAAAGAGACATGAGGTAATAATTTCTTCCTCTAGTAGTAAATGCCTAAAGTTATATTAGTGTATACATGTTTCTCTTAAATAACAACGGGAAATATTCAACAAGTTCAACGGTGCGTCGTCAATAAATGAGAAAAAGAAATAGGAGAGGCCATGTCACACCTGTTTATCAAGCATGGTTTTCTTTCGTTTTTGGTGACATATTCCGAACATCCCACTTCTGGGGCTATTTCAGCCAAACCAATGATTTTTAATCTTACTTTGGTAAATCTCACTCATACAATAGTTTCTTAGGTAAGGGAAATTATTTGTGAATAGATTTAAGAAAGCTGTTCTGTGGGCCCTCCGTCATTGCCTCTTTGGAATCTCAATGTTTTAAAACACATGATCCAGACTTATTTTTACAGGTCAGTATTTTAAGTGTGGTTTCCTTGAGCATGACAAAATAGCAAGTAAAAAAAGAAAAAAGAAATAGAGCTAATTTTTGTCTCTCTTAATATAGTTTCCTTTGCTTTAACAAAATTGGGCTTATTAGGTAACTCGGAGCTAATGTGGTTGAAAGGTGAATTATCTGACGTGCTGTGGTTTCTTACCAGGCAAATGAGCCCTGTGCCCCTCACTTTCCTCCTTGCTCATTTCCCTCCAGTGAATGATGCACTTGGGCCCACATGACCGATGGCAGGTTCCTCGCAAACTGCGCTGTCATCAGCATTTATGCACAAAACATGCCTCTGGAGGCAGCAGGACTTTGTGTCCTGTTTTTGACAGGCGTGTCCTTTCACCACCTTCAGCGTGCTGCCACCAAGAGATTACAGTCAGTCACCAGAGAATTGGCTCTGGGAGGGGGTATCAGTTTTGTATTATCATTGCTATGATCTCACAGGGACAGCACAGACTAGTGTCACACAAGAGCAAAGGAAGGAAAGAACACAGGTGAGAGAAAGTGAGAGAGAGAGAAATTTCATTCAAATCTAACACATGCTCATTTTACTGATTACCAAATGCCAGATACTGTTTTAAACAGTGAATTGTTTAATTTGCAGCGTGAGCTTGACACGTTTACATCTCTTGCTTTCGCTATGATGCACAAGTCAGTGATATTCCTTCACATTGCAGTTCCTTAAATGTACAGTTTTCCAAATAAAGTCCTAACTCAAGAGCACAAAGAACTGTGTTTCAAAACAACCAGGATGACAAGTAGAACCTTCCATCACCACGTGGCCATTTTCCAGCTCACTGGGGAAGCCTTTTCCATCAGTGTACCATAGTTTCAGACACTAAGTTTTAAGTACTTTACCCTGCTAATTTCATCATCTGTCAAGGCCACAAAATCGTTATCTTTAAATACACTACACTTCAGAGAACATCAAAGCTTACATGTTTATGAAAATAGAATCAAATTATCCATATTTAAATCAACTGGTAACATCTACTGCATCACATTTTCTGAGGACTTTTCTCCATAAAGTTAAATCCCTTGGTGAATGGGGATGGTTGGAAGATGTTGGTTTTCTTTTTCTTTTATGTCCACCTGTATTTACAAAACTTCTCTTTTCAAATTTCTTCCCTAGATGGAGAATTAATTACTTTACAGTATATTTGTATAAATTTTGATAGCTTCAGTTAGGGTCCAGTCAGGAAAATTGAAGGGAATTAATTTAAGAGATTGTTTTAAAAGACTATAGAAGACTAAAAAGGCAAAACAAACACACAAACAAAAACAAAACAAAACAAAAGGTCAAGGCTAACAGTAACTGCAGGAAGTATCTATTCCCAGTGATTAAGGAAGCAAGGGGGGGAGGGGGTCCTCAGAACCTGGCAGCGCAGGGCAGGGGCCCCTCAGAATGGGTCCTCAGACTTCCGAGGTGAGGATGCTGCCACTGCCTCCTCAGGAGCCGGGAAAGAATCCTCTTTGGGAGGTGAATTATCACTGTTATTATTTTTTTATTATATAAATTATTTTAACAAAAGAGCTAGTTTATTATTTTTACAGTTTAACAACAATCTAAACATTTACCTATCTTCCTCGAGGAAGTGGATCTACTAAGGGCTTTAAAAATTTGACGCAATTTAGGCCCAGAAAAGAATTCAAATGTTTCATTGGTATTTGGCTGAATGAAATGATTTGGCCTGAAGACAACACACCTCAGTGAACTTCCAGCCTCACAAAGCGCAGTGCGCAGGCTCTGAATTCTCTGACCCATTGCTGCCAGGAGCTGCTCTGACAGTTCTGCTGGGCTCCGTGGAGAATAAAATGACTTGTAGAGTCCCGGGGCTTAACTATCTCTAAAAGTAGAAACAACGAAATTGAATTTGCAAAAGATAATTACCTGCTTTGGACATTAGAAAGATAAATGCTTCTCCTTGTCATTATGATATCAGTAAACCGTTCACAACTACTTGTCCTCCAGGAATAATAAAGTAATATAAAATAAAGGTGGAAGAATGAAGTAAATGAAGAGTAAAGAAAGAACACTCCAGACCCAACAGATGCTCATTAAAGGAACACTAGAATTTTTCATAGGTTTTTTCACATATGCTAAATAACAAATAAGTCTGGATTAAATACAAAATTCAAATGGTTCAGGACATATTTATAGACTTTATCAGTCAAAAAGTCTTGCAAAATATGAATTCATGTGTCCACATATTTTATCCCCCCCAACCAGGATGCAAATTGATGGAGGAAGGGTTTAATTCTAGTTTATTATTGTGTCCTGTGTTGTGTGCTTGGTAGGCATCGAGAAATATTTACCATATTCAATCCCTTTAAGAAGCAGTGAAATTCAGTAAAATAAATATCAGAAGTCAAACAACCAAAGTATCTACTGATAAACTCCTATGAAGAAACATGTATGTAGATATTTATTGCAGCAAAGGCCCAAAATAGTAGGAATTTAGTTAAATAAATTATACTTCCAGTAATGGAATATTCTGCAGACTTTTTTAGGCAGATAGATGTTTACTGATATGAAATGAATCTCCAAGACATAATACTGCGTGAAGCAACCACAATGCAGAACTTCATGTACATATTTTGCCATTTTTGTAAAGTGTGTGGAAGAAATGTGTATGATTTCTTGTATGATTTCAATGTATGATTGCTTATGAATATTCCTGTGTTTCTATGTATCTTTAAGAAGTGTTCATCTCAGAGCTGGGCGTTGTGGCGGGCGCCTGTAGTCCCAGCTACTTGGGAGGCTAAGGCAAGAGAATTGCTTGAGCGTAAGAGTTTGAAGTTGCCGTGAGCTATGATGCCATGGTACTCTACAAAGGGTGACAAAGTGAGACTCTCCAAAAAAAAAAAAAAAAAAACCCAGAGCAAACCAACAAACGAAGTGTTAATCTCTGAGGAAGATCTGGACGAACAGGGAACAAAGATTAGAGAGAAACTTTCCAGTGTGTGGACTTTGGTTCCTTTTGCACTTTTTTTGAAATGCTTGTACCAGCTTTCTAACAGGTACAATTTTTAAAACTAAGCTTTTCTTCATTTTATTTTTCTTTTAAAATTATTTTAACCAAACTGTTTAATTGAACAGAGCTTAAGTAAAACTTTATTTTTGCCTAAGGGAGGGTCTATGAACACACATCTTTTTATGTTTGTGAAGGCTTAGAATAAGGTATAGAAATGACAAAGTACAAGTAAAAATACTTATAGAACATTTGGGAGCTCTAAGACCTGTAGAATTGGAAGGAGGAAGAGGAAGAGGAATACGAAAAAGAGGAGGAGGAATAAGAAGAAAAAGAAGACAGCAAAAAGGTAACTACTTCTAAGAAGTGTTAAGGCTCTGGATTTAAAAAAAAAGTTTTGCTTTATTTTCATAAAGGTTAAGATGAGCACTGGGTATATGTAAACTAAAGAGGTCATAAAGCTGCAAGCAGGCATCTTCATGGAGATGTCTCAGGTAACATTTCAGTAAGAAACAGGGCCTACTCCAATCCAGTAACAATGGGAGTTGAGAAAACCATCCTTTGAACATAGAAAAGCAACCAGCAGAGACACAGCTGATGATGGAACGCGTTAGCTTAGAGCAATGAAAAGCTGCATTCGCCAAGTGTCCAGCAGGGAACAGATGGCAGGATCAACCTGGGTCATTGAGGAGAGTTTAATAACTCATCATTAACTATTTGCAAGGGTGTTAGCCACGTTTGAAGAGGCAAGAAACAGTCTAGTACCCAGGGGAGCAACGGCAGGGGAGCCCCTCCCTAACTAGACTAGGAGTAGCAGGGAAGGGGGCACTCATAGGAATTCCAAGAGGATGGCCTTTCCTGGAGGGACACAAGTTGGCAGAAAGGTTTCCTGGGTTAAATGTCCTGATTTCCCCTGCTGACCTGCAGGTACCCCCACTGGTGAACTGCCATCTCAGACCCCAGGCAAAAGAACTCCTCAAACCAGTCTGCACAGGTCAGCCTCCTGCACAAAGTGAGTAGAGGAGCCTAGAGGGGGAAAAAAGGATCTAGCATAGAAACTACTTGAGATACTTAAGAGAACGGTGTCAATGTTACAGAACTGGGCTGAGTAGATTGGAAAGCCGTGGACTCATGTGGGTGGGGCGGAAGGCACACGTTACAGATCAATCTCTAAATAAATCCTTTTATAATCTTTACTGAGCACTCGAGGTCTGTTTCAGGGAATATACACAGGTTCCACAGAGCTGTTTAGCCATGTGATTTATGCAGCTAGCTAGTTAGTCTAGCCAAATAGATGCCTGATACTGGGATAGGTTTATATCTACAGACAGTCCTCAGTTTGACGACTATATACCAATGTTCCCTCTCTGCTCTCATCCCTCGATAATCCCTCTGATGTTGCTACCATGAGACACACAGGGACACACACATGGGCATAGACACACAGAGATACAAATACATACACACTGTGAAGTTTTAGGAGTAGAGAAATAGATCAGAAGTAGAGAAACTAATGAGAATCTTGAAAGCAGAAACCAGGAGGAAGCCAGAAGTAGAACAATCAATGGGCACGAGCTGTCTGTGACTGCTGACTTGAGGGGGGGGGAACAGTTTTAATATCCTCAGCCTTTAGAGGGAGAGGCGTCACTGGGGGAAGTCTACTGCCCTGTGGGACTCCCAGGAAGGAGCCTGGCTGTGCGTCTCATGCTAATGTCTCCTCCAGACAGAGCCTAAATTGTTCACCTCAAGATCAGCAGTTAGACTGGCTCATCCTTTGGTAAACAAGAAAATATTTCACTGCTGTGAGTTATGCAGTTATAACTGATAATAAAGGCCAGCCTTGAGGCAGCCTTCCTTCAGAGATCTGCAGGTCACATGGTCTTCCCTTTTCTGACTTCCTGAAGAATCAGTAGAGAAGCAGGTACTTGCTTTTCTTCTAAGAAGGAGAAACTGGTGAGAGGGAGGCAACTCTCACCGAGTCACACTCCTCTTCAAGGAAAGCTAATTTCCTATTGTTGGATCTAAGACAAAGAGTGTCCAGGTGTGAGGAGAGAAGGACTTAGAAGACAAGGAAAAGCCAAAATTAAGTTAAGCTATTTCAAAGTTCAACTTAAGGCTGAACTTAGAGTCAGGAAAAGAGGAATAATCTACCCTGTCCTGCTCCTCCTGTCCTCCCTCCCACACCACAATCCCAGGTACAAGGGGATCTGGACATAACCATTATATGTCCTAGACTTCCCAGTCAATGAAGCAAAAGGAAACCTGACTCTATTTTTGTCTTAATGTTTCACTGAAAAATCACTGGAAAGATTTTCACCAATGTTAAGGATCTGACTTAAATCATAGGAATTGCAGAGTAGATGAAATTTTTTTTTTGGCAGGGCCCTTGGGAGACTTCCAGAAAAAGTGGCTGGAACAAGTACAAGGGAAAGCCTTATGACTTCCAGCAGATCGTGCAGACATAGCAAGCAGATTGAGATGCTAGAGACGCAGGAAACAGTCATTTCAAACATAAATGACAAAAAGAAAAATCGCAAAGGTTACATAATGATTTGTAATCATCCTGCTTCCACTGTGGGTAACTCTCAGTGGTGAGCCTACGATTTCAAAAAAATAACTGAATAATTTATACAATTATGATTGGTGGTTCTCCCAAACCAAATGATAAGGAGGGCTATTTGCTAATACAGGCCAACCTTAAGGCATCCTTTCTTTATAGATCTGCAGGACACATGATGGTCCCTTTTCTGACTCCTAAAGTAGAATCGGATAGGAATACAAACCATACACACTCTATTTTTAATTTCTTATATTGGTCTTTCATTTTCTGAAGTATGTAATTCTAGGCCAACCTCCTCTAAACTATGGTCTATATTTCCTTTGTACCTTTTCCGCACCAGTCAGAGGTGCGTGTGGATTGGGACACAGCTGACAACTAACAAATGATGGATTTGCTTATTAAATGGTCAGACCTGTGACTGTAGCTCATGTGCAGGTCACAGAACACTCACCTAGATCAGGGACATCTGATAGTGTGAGGCTTGTGACGATCCGGGGATTTAAGGTATGTGCTTCAGGTCAAAATAGTAAAAATCGTATTTTCAATAGTCTATTCATTTTCATAACACCTTTTTATTAATGTGCTTTGGGGAACAGGTTTGCAGAATCTGAATGAGAGCTAAATATTTTTCCTGATACTATGTACTTGAGAGCTCTCCGAAACCAGGGGTAAAAAAAGCCATGAATAAGAGGGTTGCAAGTGGAGTTGAAATATCCGAGCCACACTAAAAGATCAAGGGTTATTATGGGAGTGGAGTAGCCTAAATACGGGTCGATCAAAACAGCAAGAAAACAAGGCAGCCAACAAGCCAGGAACACCCCCATTACTATCCCCAGAGTCTTAGCCGCCTTCCTGTCCTTTTTCTTTGAAAGGTTTTTCTTCTCTTCCCGCTTTGTGTTCTCAGGCATATTACTGATGACTCTGGCATGTCGTTTGGAAACGATAAAGATCTTGCCATAAATACAGATCATGATGGAGCCAGGGGTAAAGAAACACGTAGTAAACAATATTGTCCCCCAAAACTTGTTGAAAGTAAGTGCACAGAAATTGAAGCAAGCAACAAGTATCGCATAGCTCTGCATGCCAGAAACATTGGCCTCCGACAGAACCAAACCGAAAGAAAAAAGAGCCGGGGCCGACCAGCAAAATGCCAGCAGTCGCTTTATGGTGGATGTGGTCATGGTGGTTGTATAATGTAAAGGGTAGCACACAGCATAGAATCGATCGATAGCGATGGAGCAGAGGTGGAAAATGGAGGTCAGGCTGAGCATCATGTCAAAGCTTGCGTGGAATTTACAGAAGCCATCCCCAAAATACCAGCAGCTCTCCACGGACCGCACCATGCTATAGGGCATAATGACAAATCCCAGCAGGAAGTCCGTGGTTGCCATAGATAGGATCAGAAAGTTTGTGGGAGAATGAAGCTGTTTGAAATGGGATATGGAAATCATTATAACCAGATTTCCAAAAATGGTGATAACCATGGCTCCAGTCATGACGGAATACATTATCACCCGGACGTGAAAAGGGCGGTTGGTGGGAGGACAAGATTTATTTCCAAATTTTGGACAACTGGATAAGTCTTCGGGAATATAAGTCAGATCCATGGTGCTTTAGTCACTTCAAATTCCTTTCAAGGGGGACAAGTCAATGTTTCTTCTCTTCTTAAGATGATTCCAGTAAATTTCGGCTCCTGATAGTATA
The DNA here is from genome assembly GCA_963575145.1 of Galago senegalensis. Classification (NCBI taxonomy): domain Eukaryota; kingdom Metazoa; phylum Chordata; class Mammalia; order Primates; family Galagidae; genus Galago; species Galago senegalensis. Next base: position 33,160 of record CAUYTI010024857.1, on the reverse strand, counting down.
ATATAAAGTTTGGTCATCTGTTATTAATCCACCTTGATTGTAATTTATTTAAATATCGAACATTATGTAAACTGTGTTTGTTTTTTGATTTATTTGTTGCATTTATAGAATGAAAAACTTCAGCTGCTTATTGTTTTCCTGTATTACTCTGTTTTATCCTATTCCATCCATCCATCCATCCCTTCATTCAACCGGGGTTTATCTATTCACATAAGCTGATATCGTTTGCACCATAAAAATACTTAACACACAAAAACTTAGAGAAATCACTAAGTCTCTCTTTGTACATTCTTTCAATAATTTGAAACTTTCATTTATAAAAAGCCTGCTGATGTTTTAAAAGTTATAAATGGCATATTGTTGCTGAAATATACTTTTCAACATGGCTGTTGAAAGCCATGTGCCCATGGGCTAAACCATGCACTTGACTCAATGCCTTATAGATTCTCTGTTTGCTACTTCTCTCCTCTTCTTTCCTCTCCTCTCTTCCTCTCTTGCATTCTCTCCTCTTCATTTTCATTCCCACTATTTTTTGAGTCTTCTGGCTTATCTGAGATTCTAACTAGTGGAGCCCTGTCACATGCTCTGTCTTCAAGAGACCCATAAAGATAGCAAATTTTACAGCACAGGCCCAATCACTCAACTCTCACCTGACTGTTGTTGGTCACAGTAGGTGGAATAAAAGAGGGTGGACCAACTGTATAAAGCCACATTTCCAATAAGTTGTTATACCTGAACTACTGTTTACTTTGGAATATACATCACCCTAAAAAAAAACACTCACTAATAAGCTCTGGATAAGTTTGACACTGTGCCTATCACAGAGCATCAAGTCTACTCAGGGGGGCACAGAACAGTGGGCCTGATCTCGAGTGAATTAAACAGAGGAGACATCCTGGGCCTTTGTTGGATTCTCTCAAGCCATAGAGATCCAACAGCAGCTGTACATTTGTACATCTAGCAAGTTTATTTATTTAGGCTGATTCAATTTAGTTTTCCCTTTAGAACCCTAAAAAATAAACAAGATCCCTTCCTTGTCTCAAGCTCCCTTCCTTCCTTTTGATCCTGTCATTCTTTCCTGACTAAGGGGAAGTAAATAAACCTTGTTTTGACAACAGAACCCAAGTCGTGTTAGTTGAGATGCTTCTTTATTTCCAAGTCACAGGAAAATTTCTTTGGAAAGTCTTAGGCAGTCCTGTTTTTGAGCTGATTGTTCTATGTGACTCTCTAATTTGCTCTAGGTTAAAGGTTTTCATCACTGTCTTTCAACGAGGAGGAAGCAAAATAGCCTGGCCTTGGGAGTTCTCCCAGTCAGACCTCTGCCATTGGCCAGTTGTGTGCTCTCAGCACCATGAGGTACATTGGACTAGATGAGCCTTGCAAACACTTCCAGCTTTGAAAGTCTGTGAATCTGAAAGGTGGTTCACCCTAAATTATCTTCCTGTAAAAAATAGAAAACTGAAAAGCAAAGAAACAAGAAAGTAAATTATGAAATAAAATTTGGGCCTCAAGCCAGAGGTTCTTTGCATGATGCTTTCAGTCCTGCAGCACATCTGATCAATATTGAATATTATTTAGCCATAAAAAATAATGAGGTCCTGTCATTTGCACAACAGGGACAGAACTGAAGGACAGTATGCTTAGTGTAATAAAACAGGCACGGTAAGACAAATAATGCCTCTTCTTACTCCTATGTGGGAGCTAAAAAACAATAATTGAACTCATGGACATAGACAGCAGCATGGACACATCTAACTATTATGTATCCATAATAATTAAAACAAAAAAAATTTTAAAAGAAGAATAGTTGATGGGTCTCAGGATAGCATACCCCTAAATATAGCACCTTGACATTTGAGAAAATAGCAGAAGTCAAAAAAAGTTTATTCTGACCTTCTCCAGTCTTCTCCCCTGAAGCAGACCATAAAAGAATTATCTGGCCTTCTCTTGAAGTAGGTCATAAGACCTTCGTGTGCCCAACACTCAGAGGAAAAGAATGTCACACAGAGACATCAAGAAGAATCTGAACAAACAGGCCTTGTTACGTGCCCCCACCCCACCCCAGTTCACTGCTATTAGATCATATTCTTTTGTCCTTCAATCACACTTCTGTATGACCACCCAGAAAAATACAGTTTTCCCTGTTTTCCAGGGGTGGGGGTGGGGTGTGAGTCTTCATCTCTATAGATTCCTGCGTCATGTAAAACTCATATTAAAGAAAATATGTATGCTTTTCTCTTGGTTAAAAAAATTACTGAGGATGTTTTTCTGTCCACTGTAGATACCACCTACTTCTCATTGCTTTTCTTTACTTTTTGATTTTCACCAAGGAAAAGTTGTGGGCATGTAGCCTGAGCCCCATCTTAGCATCTTAGTGATAGCACTTGATAAATAAATTGTTGAGTAAAGTATCTGCATTAAAATATGCGTGGATCACATCTTGTCTTCTCTTGCCTTTGCCTCCTAAAATAAACTCTAAGCCATCTTACCAGAAGTGTCTTTTTGATATATTACCATGGGGCAAGAAACATGTCTATTTTGTTTTCTGCTAGCTACTCAGTATCTAGGCGGATGCTTATAGGATACACTCGAGACATATTTTTGAAGGAATAGGTATGAAGATAAGTGGTAAATTATGATTGCTTAAAAAAAAATCTGCATCATTCCAATGAAAGCATGATTGAATGTGCTTCAAACGTCTTTTTAAATGGATAGATTAGTTCCAGGAGCACATTTCATGAAAATTTCTTCTGAGTTTAAATCGTTTCTGATCTCATAAAATAATTCCTCCCAGAGTAGCATTTAGACGGACAGAGCTGAGAGATTGGCATGGATGTATTTTACTGATGACTTATGCATGAGAAGATAACCAAAGATTCTGAGTCTGGACAGAGATATAAAAGTATTAGTAGAAGAAAACAAGGCTGCCAAGTATTAATATTTCAGCTAAACTCACTTTAGAAGGTGGTAGTGGTGCAAATTTTTAAGTCTCATCTAAACACCTATATGGATATGTCATAAATTAGATGCTTCCTTTTTCTCCCTTAAACTCTGATCCCCTGCTTCCTGGAATTTAAGAACTGAAGACTGAGATACTTTAGTCGGTTAGGTAATTGGTAAACAGAACCACATGTAATTTCACACGAGCCTCTATGAACCTTAGCCTCTCCTGAAAGCCTGCTTATGTTTAAGAGGAAGAGTCTTTTATCAAATCCTGCACCAATTTTAAGACCTAGAACTAACACTAGCAATGATTGCTCCATTATATCTCTCGTTACAGGTCAGAAAACAATGCATAACCCATTAAACAATTGATCTTAAACTACAAACCCTCAAATACAAATTCTACTTTTAAAGCTCCAAAATTACTCTTAGTCTAAAAGAAAATTTCATTCAAAGTGCATACTTGTGCTAATTTTCTAATTAAACTTGTTAAAATAAACCTGATAGGGCAGCAGCACACTTAATGAGCAGTTTTTAAATTTGAACTATAAAGATATAAATGGTATATGCAGTATTGCAATACTGCATATAAATAAAGGTTTGACATCTGGGAAAGTTCATGATGCCGGATTTTTCTAGTTAATTCTTTAATAGCTAATATAAACCCCAATGAATATTTAAAAACTACAATAGCAAAAGACACTTGGAAGTGATTTCAGAATTGACAAGAGGCAATAGTCACACATAGCCCTAAAAACTAAGATAAGCAAAAGACAAATGTTTCTCCTCTGAATCTACTTGTAACTAATGCAGTAGTTTATACATCCTAGCCTCAAGAAGTAAAAAATAGTATCCGGCATGTCATGTAATAGTAGCTGGCTTATTTACTCCAAATAAGTTACGGCTCATAAGGAAGCCTTATGAAAACGCACAGCAGTTGGCAACAAGCAGACGTGATATCTTGAAAATAATTGTCTTCTGAAAAGCAGCTGGGAGCAGGAAACGTAGTTTAAGCGACATTAAATACACACACAAAACAGGCAGAGCTCCTTCCCTTTCAGAGAGCTGGGGCAGAAAGGAGAGTGAAAATGAAAACCAAGACATTTTTGTTATGATTAGCTACAAACCACAGCATTAGTTGAAAACTAGCCCAAGAGAAAAATCTCTACTAAGTCTCAGAGAATGTGTTGGTGGGGCAAGAGGAAATGATTGACAGAAATCTTTTATGGAGACCATGCTTTTATTTTTTATTTTTCAGTAGACAAAACAGAGTCCGGGAAAACACACGTTGGCTGAAACCTCAGAGCACGGTCTTGCGTGTTGTAAGTGTGCTGTTTAAGCCTCCGGGTGCACGAGACCTGGATGTAGTCTCTCTTCTCTTCAGTGTGCAGTACTCCAGCCACTCTGAAGCCATCGTGGTCTCTGTGTTGCCCTTCAAATGCCCACTCCAAGGCTAAGCCAACTGCCTTTCCTTCAGTTGCCAGTCCTTCATCTCTCCCCACATCAGGGTTCAGCACAGATATCATTTCCATCCAAAGCCTTTCTTGACTCTCCCTGTTAATTATAGAGTATGGGGGTGGCCAAAGATCTTAGGGATAGGTGGTTTCACTTCCTCGTCTTACAGCTAATCATGATTTCAAATGCCTTTCTTTCCTCCTAATAGCACACTGCCTTATCTTAACTGTACATTGCTTGAGAAGTGAGATAACATTCCATTAGCCTGGGAACCCTTCTAACACTTGACATAGGGCCATGTACGTGATAGGTTACCAGGAACTGCTTGTCAAATTAAGTAGAAAGAACCTAATTCCAGCACGTGATGAAAACCTACTTAATAAGCATCTTATCGCATGGTATTATAGACACCCAATTAGGAAAACATTAGAATGTTATAAAAACAGCAAATGCCATTTAGAATCCCCCTCTCAATATAAGCTATTACAAATGAAACCCAGTTAAGAATAAAAATTCTGGGTGTCTTAAATTTCACTTGACAAGAACATTTTCATTGCCTCCTCCCACCTGCTTCCTGTAAAGGAAATAGCAGAGGTCTTGAAGTACTTAGCCATTGCTATGAAATGCTGGAAGTCACATTATATTCAGGTCTCCTGGTTCTTGTTCCAGTGAGTCTTCCCTCAGCCTTTATCATCTCTAATAATGGGTAACAATTCATTCCGGATCTATTTGGGCAGCCAGAAAGTCTAGCAGGCGTCCTCAAACTATGGCCTACAGGCCACATGCAGCCCGCCAAGGACATTTATCCGGCCCACTGGGTGTTTTTGCCGCCGCTGCCTGTCCTGCTTAGCAGCCAACTCATCCCTGGGCCTGCAGTCTGGCCCTCCAATGGTCTGAGGGACAGTGAACTGGCCCCTGTTTAAAAGTTTGAGGACCCCTGGTACAGCTTCGGGGGCTTATCATTCCTCCCATAGCGCCCTCACTAATCAAAATATATTTGATGATCAGACCCATTGTTATCTCCTGGCGTAGTCTCGGAAATTGTAAAATCTCAGACCCAACCCCAAACATAATTCTTACCAAGATACCTATTTATTTGTATGCCCATTGAATTTGAGGACTGTTCTAGACACAGAGAGACCGCGTTTTCACTTTGGGCACTCTTTATGTCTGCAATGAGGAAATGGTTTTGAGAAGAAAAGAGCAACAGAAGATCTTCATTAAATACCACTTGAAAGGGAAAAAAAATACCAAAAATGAAGTATGTAGTATCTGCCAATGACTTCAATAGTATATAATAAGCATTTCTGTTATTAAGATATGCCAAGGAGGAAAGTGCATTTTAGCTTTATTGAAATATCTAATACCTTACATTCTATATAGCTCTTATACTTTACAAAAGCATGTTTATGTGTTACAACATAGAAATTTACAAACCATGTCAAACAAATTTTGATGGAAAATTTAAGCTCTTTCACTATAATATCATAATAATTATTTGTCAGTTAAGAAAAAGCCCTGCCTTTTCTATCACAGCCTATTTGCAACAATTTCCAGTTCTCTATAAAAGCTGATTATTACTATTCAGTTGTTTTGAAGAAGAAAAAAGTCAGCAATAATTTTTAAAAAAAATAGAACATTTCTAATTTTTTGTTGTTGTTTTTGACACGGTACCTTCTTTCTCCTGAAAAGTTAGTTGTGAATCATTGAGCCTCTTCTGGTAAATTTGCAGGTGTACCATCAGGGCATTCTAGAAAGTTTAGTATAGAGGAGTGAAAGACCTGATTCATATAAGTTTGCTTCTTCTCTCAAGAGAACTAGAGTGGAGAACTCAGATCAATGAGAATCAAGACAGCATTCACTGCAGAGTCCCAGTGGGACTGCACTTATAATTCTCTTTCTTAAGGGAAATTGAAATATTCTGTGTTTTTTAAAGTCCCATATACTTTTGGTTTCTCTTTTTCCAACTGAAAGACAATAATTGAATATGTGATCTTAGGGAAAGATTAGGTAAGAAACTTCCGGATATTACAAATACACAGACATGTGTAGGCTAAATGGAGGCTAACATCCAAAGAAGGAATAATTATCTGAATCATCAAAGATTTCTGTTTACATTTTGATTCCTGAATGTAATGAGAAGATATTGGGGTGGGAAAAATGTCTTTATTTTCACTTCAGTGGTTTCTATGAGTTTGACTAAAACTTTTAGTTTTAAAAAAGGAAAGTCAGTTGAATATTTTAATCTTTGAAATAGTTTGAAATAGTAGTTCAATAAACAAAGAGCATGGAATAAGAAGTCAAGTAAGCTAGGTTCTTGGTCTAGTTTTATAATTAGTTGTATAGGGTGGCCATAAAGTTTGTGTTCACAATTTTGAATTGCACACGAACTTTATGGCCTCCCTGCATAATCCAGGGTCAATCACTAAATCTTCCAGGCTCAGTTTTGTCATTTGTAACGTTTCACAAAATTCTAGGTGAGTAGGAAGATGATTTCCTAACCCCAGGAAGTGACTGCAGAGTGAATGGTGCAAGGCAGCAAGGAGATAGAAGCCAGGATCGCTCTATCGTCCTCACCAGCTAACAAGGCAGGGGATGAGGTTCTGCAATTCAAAAGTATTTAGTGAAAAGGTGCAAAGAAAATCGTCGGTTTCAGTGAAAGAGAAATAACTTAGCAAAGCTTTCCGGAGAAGCTATTTGCATAATCCTTTAAAATATTAATAGGATCCTAATCAAAAGAGGGAAAAGTATCATGAGAAACTTCCAAGGCCCACATAATGTTGCCAAGTTTTTATTTTGTCTGTAAGCACCAACATCAACAAAATCCACCCGCATAAACATCATCTCCCTGTAAAAAGACTGTCACAAACTCCAGGAGATGACAACAGTCAACCTCCCACCAAGATATTTGGTATTATTTTCTAAAGTCATATATTCATGAATAGGGAAGTAAATTTAATAAATATTAATTCAAAATAAATCTACTTTACAGTAAGACTAAAATCTATTTTACTCGTTTTTTTAAGCAATAGGTCTTTTTAAAATGAAGATAAAAGGTCTTTGTGTGTTTATACCAAAACAGCATAAACGTCATTTCATTTAAAAAACTGGCAAATAACTCAATAGTGTCCAGAATACCAGACTACCTCCCATTGCTGCACCTGGCTTTCATGACTCTCTTCTCGGAAACTCATTTTTTTCATTAGCATGATGTAAATGAATAAATTAAACAAGAAATATTTCAGTGCCACACAGTTTGTTCACATATATAAAAACACACACATATATCTGAAACTAAAACTTCATGAGGTAATATTACCTTCAGCAAAACTGAGGTATTCTAATATTACCTATTTTCTTCTGAACTATTTTGCTTTTCATTAAAGATGTTGCTTACAGCCACTGGTATACTGAAACTACCATGTCTATTTTTTAAAATAGGTTTTTAACTTTTTAGCAATTTTGATAGCCAGTTAATATTACATATATCTCTTAAAAATCAGTTATAAGGGAAGATTTATATACCATGGAAATCATCAAACTCTACCAATCAGGGATTTTTTTTCTTGAGAGCCAAGTATTTAACACACACCGACACAGAATTGGTTATAGTCCATCTGTTATGAAGGAGTCTCAACTTACAGTTACTAATTTTCTTCTTTGCTTTCTCCTCTCACTACTTTTTGCGTGTATATGTGGAGACAGAGTCTCACTCTATTGCCCAGGCTAGAGTACCATGGCATCAGCATGGTTTACATTAATCTCAAAGTCCTTGGCACAAGCAATCCTCCTGCCTCAGCCTCCTGAGTAACTGGGACTACAGGTACCCACCACAACACCCTGCTAATTTTTCAGTTTTTAGTAGAGATGGGATTTCCCTCATGTTCAAGCTGGTCTAGAACTCCTGAGCTCAAACCTCAGCCTTCCAGGGTGCTAGGATTACAGGAATGAGCCACCACGCCAAGCAGCCCACTACTTTATTATTCAAAAATATATGTATACACATTAAGAAAAAAGGAATGATGATTGAAAACACAACCTTTTTGTCAGGTATTTTACAAAGATTAAACATCAGAACATCAAATAGAAATCCAAAGTGTGAATGAGGCAAAGGAGGAAATTTTCAAGACACTGAACAGAATTCAACTGCTAATCAAATAGAAAAGCGCCAGCTGCTGTGATTAAAATGTCGCATTAAGAAAAATTGCCTGGAGTCTGGGGCCTCAGCTACACTCTCCATTTCATCTTTTGTTTAAAAACATTCAATCTAGTGAAAGACTTACCTTTCAGCTAACGAATTACTGATTCCTGAAAGAATACGGGTTTTTAAATTGTTATTTCCATATTTACTTATTTATAATTTTTAGGTTGTTATTGATGTGTCAAAAGGCACCTGATCAGATACCACGGAGCAAAAATTAAATGGAAACGTCACAAAGCGTGTGGGGCATTGAGAGAAGTCAAGTTGGGCTTCTGTTTTGATCCTTTTTGAGGAGTGTAGAAGTTTTCCTGTATCCTCTTTCCTCCATTCCTGGATTTTTCCACCTTCTCTTGACTTTTCTAATTTTCTTTCTTTCTCTCTACCTGGAAGTAGCGGGTATACGAAGGATTGAAAAAGGTATTGGAGGGGTTTAGGGCCCCAAGAACAGATTTCCTTTTTTACTCAAGTCTTAGAAACCAAGAGATTTCTATGCTAGCCAAAAAGATACGGCTGTGTGCAGGTACACACACGTGATGCTTTGAGCAGTTTTAATTAAAGTGTTAGTCTCTTTGCTTCAATTCACTCATGCGGGATAAGTCTATTCTGTTTCTTTTTGAGTAAACAAATTAGTGTTATGGAAATGGGAGCTGAAAACTTTACCCAGCAAAATGTACTTAAGCGCTCTGCGAAACCAGGGATAGAAGAAACCATATATTAAGGGATTACACGTGGAGTTAAAATAGCCAAACCAGGTCAAGGCATCAAAGAGAACGGCAGGAGTAGAGAAGTTCAGAAAGGGATCCAACAAAATGGTGAAGAAACAAGGGAACCAGCACAGTAAGAAAACACCCATCACGATTCCTAAAGTTTTCGCTGCTTTTTTGTCTTTCCTCATCTGATTATTCTGATTTTCTGGCATGTTACGGATGGCACGAGCATGTTTTCTGGATACTGCAAAAATTTTGCCGTAAATGCCCACCATCGCAGATCCAGGAGTGAAGAAACCGGCCACGAACAAGGTGGTCCCCCACAGCTTGTTGAACATCACGGGGCAGGAACTGGAACAAGCGACCAAGACGGCATAGCCCTGGATGCCATCGGCGTAGGCCTCGGAGAAGACCACCCCAAAGGCAAATGCTCCGGGGATGGACCAGCAGAGAAAGAGCAACCGTTTAATGACTGGAATCGTCATTTTCGTGGAATAACGTAAGGGGTAACAGATAGCATAAAATCTGTCAATGGCTACCGAGCAGAGATGGAAAATAGACGTGATGCTAAGCATCAAGTCAAAACTGTAATGAATCTTGCAGAAGGTAAGCCCAAAATACCAACAGTTCTCCACTGATCTGACCATACTGTATGGCATGATGGTAAATCCCAGGAGGAAATCAGTGACCGCCATGGAGAGAATGAGGAGGTTGGTTGGTGTCTGCAACTGCTTGAAGTAGGAAATGGAAATTATCATGGCAAGATTGCCAAATACTGTGATAAATATGGCTCCTGCCATAAATAAATACATGGCTGCTCGGACACCTGGGGACTTCTCATTTTCTGGGCAGGATCCATTTCCATATGCAGAGCAATCAAATATTTCCTTTAAAAAATAACAACACATAGAACTTTGTCAGAAAATAAATAAAATATTCTATACCTTCATAGAAAAGCTTGAGAAAGATGTAGAAGATTCAAGGAAGATAACATATACTGAAATATTATGTACGATCTTTCTCTCTTATTTACCTTACCCTTTATTTGTAATTTCATGGAATTCTAGCCTAATTGGTTCAAATGACCATTGTTTACTTTACACCTTCCTCTATACCACTGACAGTTAGTAAGCTTGTACTTTACGCCAGTAAATTTCTTACTTACAACATTTTTTAAAAGAAGAAAAAGAACACATTATTGAAACTAACTGTAATTGATCCCCCTTACATGCCCAGGAGGAATAGTTATCTATTACATGATACGGACCCTGCTTTCTCAAATGAGTCTGGAACACAGAATCAGATTGGATTTGATTGGGGTCTTTTGCCTTGTGGGACCAAGAGGTTGTTATTTGAGAACAGTTTCATTCATGCGTCCTATTCTTTTTGCTTTGATTTTTTTTCTTTATGCTAAGGTTGTTGAAAGGGAGGAGAATCATTTAATGACCTCTAATTATCTGATAGAGTCACTCTTTTCAGCAAATCATAAAGACTTAAGAAGCATCACACCAGCCAGAGCAGCTTACGCAGAGGTAGGCAGAGACCAAAACCAGACAACCCTCACTGCTTCACAGAGAGCAAATGCACCTCCCCATTGTCTTTCCTCAGAGCCCCAGGCAGCATGCAATAGGCAACAACCACTGCCCAGCAAGTTCTGGAGTGTAGGTCACACAGACAGCTACAAGCAGGTGGCTGGGGAGTTTTGAGAAAACAAGACATCTCCACTACAAGAAAAACAAGCTTATGCCCTCCTCATGGTGGCCCATTGCACTCATTTTGCTTATAAAAATCCACAAATTTTGGACAATGGATTTCACGAACTCATGCTAGAAAAGGTGCTATATACCTCAATGCTGCATAACACTATGGGTCCCCTTCAAGGTACTCTCCTTGGGAAGCTATGCCCTGATGCCCTTCAAAGCAATTTTAGGACTCTTTTTCTGAAATGGCCATCAGAGTGGTTCTAACATGTCCATTAGTTAGAATGATTTCCATTTTATAACCTTAGGAAGAAAAGCACTATCTATATGCAAAGTATAACTCTTTATGCACCTTAGGAAGAAAAGCACTATCTATATGCAAAGTATAACTCTTAATATTGCAGAAAAGCCTCTAGCTGTCAGTGGCCTCATACATCTCAGACCTGAACAGTGACTTACAGATAAACCAAAAACTTCTCAGCTTTTGTGATATAAGAACACAGCACAAATTAAGCAATATTTATTGAATCCCCACCATATATAAGACAAAAAGAAAGAAAGAGGAAAGTATGAACGCAGTGGTTGGCAGTAGGGATTCTACAAAACAGCTGAAGAAACAAAACACATCAACACTTAAAACCTAAAAGATTCTGTACCTCCACGCTGGTTAATTGACCAAAAAGAGCTCCAGGCAAAATGTGCAACCAAAGATCAAAAGTAGACAAGAGAATTTCAGTCTGGGTTAGACAAGAATGTTCCAGCAAGCATGTGACTTTTGACCAATGAATGAAAAGGATTTGAACAGAAGAGGAAAAAACCCATTCCAAACAGAAGGTAGGATGAAAAAAAAAGACAAAAGACTTTAAGTATTTTGAGACCTAAAAGTAATTCTCTGGGATCTCTAACACAGCAGAGAAATTAGGGGGCTGGGGAGAAAATAGAATAAGAGAGGAAAAGGTTCTTAGTTTCATTGTTGCCCCCCCAGCCAGTGTTCTTGGTCAGTTTAGAGTCAAAAGAGATTTCCCAGTTTGTTCTTAAATTTGGGTAATGATTTTTTTTAAAGAAAATTAAGGTGGGCTCAGCGCCTGTAGCTCAAGCAGCTAAGATGCCAGCCATATACACTAGAGCTGGCATGTTCAAATCCAGCCCAGGCCTGCCAAACAACCATACAGCTACAATCAAAAAAAGGAAAAAAAAAATGGCAGGGCGTTGTGGTGGGCGCCTGTGGTCCCAGCTACTTGGGAGGCTGAGGCAAGAGAATCACTTAAGCTCAGGAGTTGGAGGTTGCTGTGAGCTGTGAGACCGCAGCACTCTACCCAAAGCAACAGCTTGAGGCTCTATCTCAAAAAAGAAAGAAAGAAAGAAAAGTAAAGTAATTAAGTTAGCTACAAGAGAGTGAGTGCATATCTGAAATTAAAAGCTTTCTCCAATTCATACCAAATGGTGAGTCCAAGGCAATTTTACCCTTTTTATTCTTCCCTCTCTGGGACCCCATCCCCATTTACAGAGAACCCAATGGCCCAACTATGTGAAGGGACGCATCTCAGCAATGGAGCTAAAGGTGGCGGAAGGAGCCACCTTGTACCTGTGACCACAAAATACGACCACCACCAAACACATTTGAGGTCTCTGCCAATGAACACCCTAAATGCTATCTTGAGAAACAGCTGACTTAATTTTGAAAGATAGTTTCATCAAAGCATTTTTAACCAAAAATTTCTGAACTCTGTACAACTAATTTTCCAACTACAGTATATTCATCTTTAACAGCTAAAATAGGGGTTTCTAATAAGTACACACTGTTTTACTCCTCGTAACATCATCACAGAAAAAACGGTAGGAGGAAAAGAATAAGAGGTGAAGGATTTCCCCATCCCCTTGGTACCAAAATATGTAGCTATTTGCCATTTCCTGTTAGCTATTTGCTGATTAGCCCAGAAGACAATATTGGTAGAAAATACAGAATTAAAAACAAGAAAAAGAGATTCTGATCACTTTTAGGATGCCCAGGGAAAATGTGGTTGGTCTATTTTTAAAATCACTTTATTCCTTGGAAAGAAAAGCTAAGAGAAAGAACAAGTAACCAATAATTTTATCACACACAGTAGTTTTGGGCTAAAGTCAAGTCCACGACAACAGCAAGCTTGAGGTTTATTTACATTCTCTTTTGAGTTCTTGGATTACTGACTTGGATATTATGAATCATCCTGCCACCCCAATTTTATAAATGTCCTTCACTCAGTCCTTCTAAGTCTCAGATTGTAGGGTACAGAGCTTGGTTCCTCTTCCTGTAGGGTACAGAGCTTGGTTCCTCTTCCTTGAAACAGAAACTTTAATGAGCCAATTAGCCTTAAGTACTAGAATAAAATTCTTTAAAACACATGATGCCTAAATTCATGCTTTAATTCCTCCTACAACCAAAACAGAGTGGGGAGAGGCCCATCAGATGACTATCTGATGAGTTTATCAGGCAATACTTTTAATTCCCTGTAAGCCTCACATCCTCCATGGTATATTTGGCATAGCTTTTGCATGTGACATCTATCATCGGTTTAAACCTTTCCGTAACCATGTTCTTCACATATTTCAGATTGATTGTCTATGAAAACCTAAATGAAAAAACAGTACTCTGAAGCTATATTCTTAAGGGTCCCTTATTCTATGTTTTAAACCAATAAAGCAGACATCTATAGATAACTGTTTGCCAGGCAGTCAAATAGAAAGTCTGACTTTTTTCCATTACTGTTACGTTTCTGCATGAGGTTTGCACATAAAATTAAAGATCTGAAACATAGGTGCTCAGCGGCTAGGGCACCAGCCACATACACCAAAGCTGGTGGGTTTGAATCCAGCCAGGGCCTCCCAAACAATGACAACTACAACCAAAAAATAGCTGGGTGTTGTGGCAGGTGCCTGTAGTCCCAATTACTTGGGAGACTTAGGCAAGAGAATTGCTTAAGCCCAGCTTGAGGTTGCTGTGAGCTGTAATACGACAGCACTCTACCCAAGGCAACATAGTGAGACTGTCTCAAAAAAAAAAAATTTGAAACATAATGATTTGTTTTCCCATTCAGCTTATGAATAAATAACACGTCTAAATCTTATTCTACAAAATTGTTAAAAAAACATATGTTTTCCATATTCCCTGAGAAAATGATTAAACTGTGGGGCCATGAACACAATGATAAAGAATTTTCTGATTTTTCTAACGTGATCTCATTTCTTTTGGCCTTGTCATTAAGTGGGATTAGTGCTACATGATTAACTATTCCACTGCTTTAGTAACCACTTTTAAAACCTTTGAGGGGCGTCACTATTCCTTCTTGCTGTTAGTCATGCTTTCTGCTTTCCTTGAGTTAATTTCCTCTTATCCAAGCAATTGATTTTTTTCAGTTGTTTAATTGCCATCAAATATTTAATACTAATGAATTGCATCCTATTAAATAATGTATATGAAGTCTTAGCACAGCGCCTGATATATAATGAATACTATCAAAACCTTCCTTCCTTCCTTCCTTCCTTCCTTCTTATAAATAAACACCATATTCAAGAATATATTTGACTAGAAAAGATATCCCCAAGAAGTAAAGCAGTGGGATTGTGAAGAAAAAGCCCAGGTAACTGTCTTAACCCTCCACTTCTCCTAGGTAAATACTCGTGATAAATAATTTATTCAGCCCCTTAGGAAGAAGTAACCGCTTCCAGGATTCTAAATATTCTTCCCTAGAAATGTACTGCACCGCCAAAAGGCAGCACATTATCCTGTTCACCTATTAAAATGATTCTGCCTTTTACTACAGATTCATACTAAGTCTTGAATCTTCTATTAATACAATCTTCCCCCTCCTCGCACATTTGCCCTGCACACGACCAGAGTTCAAAAAGGAAGAATCAACGCACCAGCAATGCTACTACATTATTAGGGTGGCAATTTACTTCTTAAGAAAACTTCAAGAAGAGAGAATACAGAGATCTTTCTTTCATAATCCCACATTCTCCACATACCTCTTGCATGACAGAAGATGCCATTATTAAGTCCTTACTGAAGAAACTTTATTCTTTGTTTCTTTTCTAACCACGATAAATGTTTATATGGAACTAGAAGACCTGAACCATGTGAATTCTGGTGATTTATAACTTAACAATTAGCCTCAAGGGAATTGAATCTGAAAATGAAAAAACACACACACAACTAAAACCAGAAACCTTGTCATTCAAAAGTTTAACAGCTCAATGAGCCTAAACCGTTCCTCCATCCTCTCGGGAGTCTGCTTACCTATGTCTTGTTGCCTAAAGCACGGAAGGCTTTAAGTCCGCTACTGCATGAAGGCTACAGAAACAAGTTGGAACCATTGAGTTACAGGTGGCCCTAAGAAGCCTGATCCCACTCGCACTTGGATGAGATCAGTAGTTCAAGCAGAGAGATGGATGTATATCCTTTGTTATTTTAGGAAACCCTGAGATGATCACAGTCCGTGTTTTGTCTTAGATTCCAGTCACTGAGAAGAGCCTTTCACCTGTTACTTTACTTTTTTTTCTTTATATAAACATGATTAAAAGAACATATTTCATTAGTCTTCTTAGACTTGGCAGAATTGGGTTTAATGCTTATTTCTTTATGCCAAAATCTCAGATGCTACTGGTTTAAATCAACTCATATGTTTAAAGGCCTACATTTTTGTTTGTTGTTCTTTTGAAATGCAAAAATTCATGCTTCCCTATGGGACAGATTTGGGAGCAAGACACTCAGATGTAGATGAAATATAACACTGTCACTAACCAAAAACAAATCCTTTCTAGAGCATATTTATATTTATATTACGGTATAAGGAGGAAATGTATATGAAAATGTGTTCAATAAAAGCTTTACCAATATTAGCATGGTTGGTTACCAAGAAAGTAGAATTTAACTTTTTAATTGTTATGCAAAGATGTTATTACTCAAATGTTGCCAACATCTTCTGTCTCTTCTGGAAGAGACAGAAAGTTATTTTAGATAAACTTTCTTGGTTCCATAAAGAATTACTTACACATTCTCTTTTAATTATATAGATAGGAGTTAAGTAACAGGGGGAAGTTAGGACTTAATGTTTATTTTTATTTTTTTCTCCTTCTAGTGTTTGTTGTTTGTTTTTTTGTTTTTCTGGTTTTGCTTTGTGTTTTATTTCAGGTTAATGTGAAGGTACAAACAACTAGGTTATAGTATTTGTGTTTGTTACGTAGAGTCCCTCTTACAGTTGTGTCCCACACCCTAAAGGTGTGCTGTCTACCCTTACTTAGTGCCTGTTAAGGGGGAGCACAATAATTCCCCTTCCTTCCTCTCCTTTTCTCCCCCCCCTTGTTGCCCCTCCCCCCCAACTTGAATTGGATTGAGTTTTTCTCTTATGTGGGCATGTGTCAGATCATCTGCTGGCTTCATAATAATATGGAATACATTGGATATTTGGTTTTCCATTCTTATGATCCATTACAGAAGAGAATGCATTTCAACTCCATTCAGATCAATACAAAAGATGTAAAATCTCCATCTTTTTATGGCTGAATAGTATTCCATGGTATACATATACCACAGTTTGTTAATCCATTCCTGGGTTGATGGGCATTTAGGTTGTTTCAACATCTTGTTGGTTGTAAATTGAGCTGTGATGTACAGTCTAGTCCAAATACCTTTATGATAGAATGATTTTTTTTCTTCTGGATAAATGCCTAGCAATGGGATTGCAGGATCAAATGGGAGGTCTAATTTGAGTTCTTTGAGGATTCTCCACACTTCTTTTCAGAGAGGTTGTGTTAGTTTGCAGTCCCACCAACAGTGTAAAATTGTTTCCTTCCCTCCATCTGTACCAGCATCTGCAACTTTGGGACTTTGTGATGAGGGCTATTCTTACTGGTGTTAGGTGATATCTCATGGTGGTTTTGATTTGCATTTCTCTGATGATTAGAGGTGATGAGCATTTTTTCATATATTTGCCAGCCATTTGCCTGTCTTCCTCAGAGAACGTTCTGTTCATATCTCTTGCCTGGTGGTAGATGGGATTTTCTGTTGTTTTTTTTTTGTTGTTGTTGATTAATTTGAAATCTCTATAGATCCTAGTTATCAAGCCTTTGTCAGATTCGTAACATGCAAATATCTTTTCCCATTCTGAAGGTTATGTATTTGCTTTAATTGCTGTGTCCTTAGCTATGTAGAAGCTTTTTAGCTTAATTAAGTCCCATTTGCTTATTCTTGTTTAATGGGAGCTAAAGAGCCGATGTGGAGCAAAGGAAATAAGTCTCATCTCCTTCCCACTGAAGTCAAATCTTATCAAAATACAACTAGGAAACTGAAAGATTTCAAGCTAGCTAGCAAGAAAAGGCATTCGGGCTTTTCTGAGTGGGACATGTTATGACAGAGAGCAGAAAGAGGACCAGTGATGTGAGTCAAAACCAAGCCCAGAAGCTTTCGGGCTTAGCCTCAGAAAACTCTTGCGGACCAGCCTCTTTAATCCTGAGCACAAGATTTAAAAATAACAGCTCTGTAGGGAATGGAAATGTAATAAGCTCCAATTCACTTTTCTTCTTTGTTTTTGTTGCTGTTGTTTTAAAGACATTAAGGTTTTTATTATTATTATTGTTTGGGATTCATTGAGGTTACAAAGAATTAGGGTACATTGATTGTATTTGTTAGGTAAAGTCTCTCTTATAATCGTGTCCCACCCCAGAGAGGTGTGTCACTCACCATGACCCCCAACTCACTCCCTCCCTCCCTCTCCCCACTCCCTCATTCCCTACCCCCCACCACTATTAGCTCATCTACTGCCTTCATTTTAGAATTGAGTACATTGGATTCTTGCTTCTCCATTCTTGTGATGCTTTATTAAGAAGAATGCCTTCCACCTCAACACATTTCTTCTTTTCTAAGAAGGAAAAGAAAAGGCAAACTATCCACACATTTCTAAGCCCTTAGAAACTACAGCTCCCCTTCATAACGTGGTGTCTCCACATAATGGCAGTCAGAATGGCATCATCAGACTATGTGACCACCTGTTTTCAACAGTGACACCTTGTGGCAGCCTTAGAGAACCGAATCTTTGGATTTAGTCCCCAGGGAATGTAGCCAAAAGGAAAGACCCAAAGGGAAATGAGGAAATTGGCTAATTAATTTAAATACTACAAAGAGATATGATTTTATTTTGTGCCTTAAGCTGGGGAAAAGTAATATATCAAGAACATATGTTCATATTTTTTAATGGAACTCGGGTGTGCAGAATTTGAATTAATTAAAATTAATCATGCCAAGCATGTCTTGCTTGCTTTGTAACATAATGAACATCCCGGCTGTGAATTAGATTAGCAGTGTATTATATACATCTATATGCTGCTTCTTGCCTGTCACCTTAAATTTTGTTTTTACAATTTTTTGTATTTATTTAATATTTATACATTTATATAACTAAATCAAAATATTGTTTAGCTTGCTTTGATAACTCTTTGTAAATGGGTATCATGCTTTTTTTTTTTTTTGGCTGGGGCTGGGTTTGAACCCACCACCTCCAGCATATGGGGCTGGCGCCTTACTCCTTTGAACCACAGGCGTTGCCCTAGGTATCATGCTTTTTGTTGTCTTCTGGAATTTGTTTTGCTCTTATTTTTCCATTGAACTTTATAGTATATGTAGCTGTAGTTCTTTCATTTCACTGCCATATAACACTAATAATCAGTTCAACTTTTCTTCAATTTTTATTGGAATTATTTCCAGTTATTTTGTTATTGTGAACAGTGCTATTCTGAACACTCTAGTGCAACTCCTCTGGAAAATATTAAAGATATTTTCTTGGAAAATACATGAAAAAG
Organism: Galago senegalensis; assembly: GCA_963575145.1. Classification (NCBI taxonomy): domain Eukaryota; kingdom Metazoa; phylum Chordata; class Mammalia; order Primates; family Galagidae; genus Galago; species Galago senegalensis. The sequence goes on along the minus strand of CAUYTI010024857.1, from coordinate 14,321 downwards.
TAATTGTAGAGTCAAAAAGAATATGAATACTCATCTTCACAAAATGAAAACAAATTGTGTTCCCAAATAGCGATTCTAATTTACACTCTCACAATCAATATGTAGAAGTTACGTTGACCTAAATCCAATACATTGTATTGTCAGGGTTAAATTTTTGATAAGTTAACAAGTGAAAAGTGGTATTTTATTGTAGTCTTGACTTCTGTTTTCCAGATTACCAATGAGGTAGAATATTTAATCATGTGTTTATTGTGCTTATTTGTTTCTTCTTCTATGAAAGCCTGTCATTTCTTTTGCATGTTTTCCTTTTACTCTTTTTTTTTTTTGAGACAATCTCATTTTATCACCCTCAGCAGAGTGCTGTGTGTCACAGCTCACAGCAACCTCAAACTCTTGAGCTTAAGCAATTCTCTTGCCTCAGCCTCCCAAGTAGCTGGGACTACAGGTGCCCACCACAACACCCGGCTATTTTTTGTTATTGTTGTTGTTGTTTAGCAGGCCCAGGCCAGGTTCAGACCCACCAGCCTTGGTGCATGTGGTGGCACCCTAACCACTGAACTGCAGGTGCCAAGCCCTTTTCCTCTTATCTTACAGAACTTCTTTCTATATCCTTAATAATAACCTTTTTCAGTTACTTATGTAGCAGATATATTCTCCCACATAGTTTGCCTTTTCTTTTCCTTTCAGATATTTCTTGATTAAAAAAAAAAAGTTTTCTTATATAGCTCAATTCATTCTCTTATATAGCTCAATTCATTAATCTTTATAGTTTCCTGTGATTTTATTCAAGAATTCTTACATTACTTAAAAGTCAGAAAAATGCCTGTAGTCCCAGCTACTTGGGAGACTGAGGGAAGAGAATTGCTTAAGCCCAAGAGTTTGAGGTTGCTGTGAGCTGTGACACTATGGCACTCTATCAAGGGCAACATAGTGAGACTCTGTCTCAAAAAAAAAAAAAAAGTCAGAAAAATATTCATTCCTATTGTCTACTGAAAATTAAAAACTTTTGCTCTTACCCTTCAAATTTTAATCCATCTGGAATTATGTATGGCATGAGGTAGGGATAGAATTTAATTTTTTTATGTAAACCATCTTTTTCCAACTCCACTTATTTAGTAGATGTTCCTTTCCCCAATGATGTCATATAGTTATGACAATTCCTAATTCTAACTAACTTGCTAAATGCTGTATGACCCACATTGTCTTAGCTTCACACTAACTCTATATTTAAGAGACAAGACTTCTTTCTTTGCTCCTCCTCTCCTCTTTTCCTCCTCTTCCTCCTGAAGTGCCTGGTAATTTTTTGGTCTTTTAAACATTCATATTAATTAGCTTTCCAAGTTCCATAAAAACTATGTTGAATTTTTAGTGGATAGCAATTACATCATGTCAATATCAAATCTTTCTATCCATAAACTTGGCCTAGCTCCACATTTAACTGATCTTTTTAATGCTCTTCAGTAAACTTTCTCAACGTTCTACAAATAGTTCTTGCACATCTTTTGATAGTTTTATTCCTTGGTACCTTATAGTTTTTATTTGTGTCTTTTTTTTCTTAGACAAAGTCTCACTTTGTTGCCCTTGGTAGAGTGTCATGGAATCACAGCTCACAGCAACCTTAAACTTTTGGGCTCAAGCAATTCTCTTGCCTCAGCCTTTCGAGTAGCTGGGACTACAGGTGCCCACTACAATGCCTGGCTATTTTTAGAGATGAAGTCTCACTCTGGCTCAGGCTGGTCTCGAACCTGTGAGCTCAGACAATCCACCCACCTCAGCCTCCCAGAGTGCTAGAATTATAGGCATAAGCCACCGCACCCGGTCTACATTTGTGTCTTTTTAAAATTGCATTTAACATTTGATTATTACTGGTTCAGACATTTAACTGAATTTTTGTATATTGGTCCTCTTTGTATCCAGGCAACTTGTTGAATTTTGTTATTTTAATAATTTCTAGCTAGTTCATTTGGTTTTCTATGTTGTCAGTAATATCACCTACAAATAATTATGGTTTTATTCCCCCTTTCTTTCTCCTTAGGTCTTTAATTCTTCATTCTTAATATGTAGTACCAAGACCTCTGGAATAATGTTTATTGAGGTACAATTTAAAAAATGATGAAACCAGCTTGGCACCTGTAGCACAGTGGTTGTGGCGCCAGCCACATACACCCAGGCTGGAGGGTTCGAACCCAGCCTGGGACAGCTAAACAACAATTGCAACAAAAAAATAGCCGAGCAGTGCCTGTGGTTCAGTGAGTAGAGTGCCGGCCCCATATACCAAGTATGATGGCCGGTTTAAACCTGTCCCTGGACAAACTGCAACAAAAAAATAACTGGGCGTTGTGGCAGTCCCAGCTACTCAGGAGGCTGAGGCAAGAGAATCACCTAAGTCTGAGAGCTGGAGTTTGTGAGCTGTGACGCCACAGCACTCTACCTAGGGCAACAAAGTGAGACTTTATCTCTAAAAAAAAAAAAAAATAGCTAGACATTGTGGCCGGCACCTGTAGTCCCAGCTACTTGGGAGGCTGAAGCAAGAGAATCACTTAAACCTAAGAGTTTGAGGTTGCAGTGACAAAGTGAGACTCTGTCTCAAAAAAAAAAGAAAAAGAAAAGAAAGAAAGAAAGAAAGAAACTACTTTTTAAAAAGCTCATTTGTACCTCTTACTGGCTGGGCACAATGGCTCAGGCCTGTAATCCTAGCAATCTGGGAGGCTAAGGTAGAAGCCACCTGAGCTCAGGAATTTGAGACCAGCCCAAGCTAGAGAGAGACCTCAGTCTCTACTTAAAATAGAAAAATTAGGCGGACATAGGGACATAGTGGTGGATGCCTGCAGCCCAGCTATTTGGGAGGCTGAGGCAGGATTGCTTGAGCCCAGGAATTTGAGGTTGCTGTAAGTTAGACTTGATGCCACTGCACTGTAGCCTGGGGAACAGAGAAAGACTGTGTCAAAACAAAACAAACAAACAAAAAGCTCATTTATACCTCTTGTGATATTTAAAAATGACATTTAAGTCTTTTAGGGATGGTATTATAGTTCAAAACATTTGGGGAACTTCTTTATGCCAATCTAAAAAAAATAAATAAATAGCCTCTCTTATTATAACTCATGACCATTTCTAGGAAATAAACATCACAATTATCATTGACTTTTGGCTTGACATGTATATTACTGCTTCTGAAATCCAATGCACATTAAAGATTTTTTAAATGTATATTAACTATTTTAATCTGCAAAAACTAGAGCTAGCATCGCCTCAGTCTGATAATGACTTGGTACTCCTCAGAATCACTAACGCACTCATCATGACAGCTTTCGTAGTCACTCACAGGCTCCTTACTGAGACTTCTAGTTTACACTGCATTTTACTATACCCGGTTCCCACTTGATTTTTGCCCCAGCTACCCACACTTCAAATACACATTAATAAAGCTGATTTCAAACAAAAATTTTTTATACGACAGAAAAGGGAAAATCATGGGAGAAAGGAAAGAAGAATTAAAGAAGGAAGGAAGCAAAGAAGAAAGGGAGGATGAAAGAAAAAAAAATAAGACAGGCATGGAGGAAAAAAGACATGCATGACAGGATGGTGCTGAAAATGTGCCAATGGCTCCATTTTTAGAACAGCAAATAAAGCTCTTCCTTTGGCATAAAAGGCTTCAATGACATGGCCCCCAGCTATCTATCCCAGCTCAATTCCTACAACTCTTCTTTCAAAAAGCAAAAGTGCCTAGATTCACCTTTTTCAAAAACATTCAGCCTTCAATCACTTTAAAAAGATCTAAAACATAAGAATAACAAAAATTTGAAAATAAAGATGAAGAAACATGCCAGAAAAATATAAACCAAAACATACGTAGTCTTATTAATAGCAGACAACAAACATGTTACAGCAAAGGGCTTTATTATGAAAAGGATACATAATAAAAAGAGCTTTATTTACCAAAATGATAGAATATTTCTAAATGTAATACTAGAGTTTCCAAACACATTGGGAAAAAATGGCTGAAGTACAAGGAAAACTAGACAAAATTCAACATTGTTACTACACTTGATCTTAGCCAAAAGGCCGAGAAGCGAAAAAATTCAACATTGTTATGGCAGATTTTAATACACATTTATCAGTAATTGATAGAATAAGTAAAGATCAGTAAGATTTTAAATAAGCTTGACCCAAAGAAACTACACATAACACTGTATAAAACAACCACATAGGGGCTGCACCTGTGGCTCAAGGAGTAGAGTACCAGCCCCATATACAAGAGGTGCAGGTTCAAACCTGGCCCCGGCCAAAAACAGCAAAAAAAAGAAAGAAAGAAAGAAAGAAACAACCACATAATGCAATCTTTTCAGGCATGAACACAACTCTCACAAAAATTGAGAAATTGTTGGGATATAAAGTGTCAACTAATTTCAAGGGACTGAAATCCTACAGACTAGCTTGTCTAAGCACAAAGCAATTAAATTAGAAATAAGTCAAAAAGAGGTAACTAGAAAAACTCCTTATTTTTCAATATTAAAAAACATACTTCTGGGCTCGGCACCTGTGGCTCAAGCGGCTAAGGCGCCAGCCACATACACCTAAGGTGGCAAGTTCGAATCCCCAGCCCAGGCCCACCAAACAACAATGATGGCTGCAACCAAAAAATGGCCGGGCATCGTGACGGGCGCCTGTAGTCCCAGCTACTTGGGAGGCTGAGGCAGGAGACTCGCTTGAGCCCAGGAGTTGGAGGTTGCTCTGAGCTGTGAAGCCATGGCACTCTACCCAGGGGGATAGCTTGAGGCTCTGTCTCAAAAAAAAAAAAAAAAAAACATACTTCTGAATAATTCATTGACTAAAGCAAGAATACAACATTAAATTAGAATTTACTGTGACTGGACAATGAAAAAATGTATTGCCTTGAAAGCAGCAGCTAACGCAGAAGCTAGAAGAATAATTTTCCTTAAATGTTCATATTAGAAAACAAGAAAGATTTAAAATTAACTAACCATTCAAATCAAGAAGAAGAAGCACTTGGTAAAAGTGTTAATTTTTCCCCAACTGATTTATAGATGTAAAGCATTCTATCAAAATCTCAAAGGGGGATGTCTGTGGGGTGGGTGCATGTGTATTTATTTGACATGTTGTCTCAAAAATTTATAAGGAGTGACAAAATATTGCATGAACTTAAACTCTCCAGATGAAAAAATAAACAAAGAAGAGGTGGAAAAGGAGAAAATGGAATGAAAGAAAATTTTCTTTACCTTAATTGGAGACTTACGTTAGAGTAAATAAGACAATGAAGTAAAATCTCATTGTTAAAGAGATAATGGATCAATAGATTCCCAAAGAACCTAAGTCAGACAGATAGATAGATAGATAGATAGATAGATAGATAGATAGATAGATAGATAGACAGAAGATAAACAGTTTACTATATTCTCTCAACAGATTGATGGCAACGTGTTAGACTTTGCAGTAAGTAGTGCTAGGACAATTGTGCAGAAATATAAATAAAATTGGACTCCACACTATACACAACAACCAGTTTCACAGTTAAGACAAATTAAAAACCCAAATGTGAAAAGCAAAATTATAAAACTGTGAGAAAGAATATAGAAAACTTGCTTTATGAACACAGAGTAGGGAAGGATTATTTAAATCACAAAGACATAAAACATAAAGAAACAATTGATAAATTTGACCACATTGGGATGAAGAATTTATGTTTAGCGAAAGTCATTATAACTATAAACAAAGATAAAAATCAAAAAACAATGTTATTTTTCCTAAGCTGAGTGTAGGCAGCAAGGATGCTTATCGTGATTTTCATACCTAATGTTTATATTTTACATATTTTCTCTTATATGTAATAAATGTAACAAACATTCTACTCAACATTTATTAAAAATTGCTTATTTTGTAAAGATGAATTATCACCATGCAATGTGCTACGTACAACAACAAAACTACTGAAAATTGCTTTCCAAGATCAGAGAATAAAACACCACCTGGGGCTAAGCAGGATGCCATCAGGAAAGCTTCAGAAAAGACTTATTTTTTAGATGAAGCTTGAAGTACAAGTAAACAATTTGGTGAAGAGTAGGACTAGGTTGTTCAAAGAATAAAGAGTTCTGAAGAGGCACGGAGGTTTTAGGAAATTCAGATAATTTGGTATGGCTAAAAACCACACTGAGATGTCACTGTACACCAGAGTGGTTATTATTAGAAAGACAAAAAAAAAAAAAAAAGATGTTGGCAAGGATGCAGAGAAAAGGGAGCACTTATATATTGCTGATAGGAGTGGAACCTCTTTGGAAAGCAGTATCAGAATTTCTCAAAGAAGTAAAAACAAGAACTACCATATGATCCAACAATTCCACCGCTATCTACTCAAAGGACAAGAAATTATTATGTCACAAAGATACTCATTCATCACACCAGTAGAGATATGAAAGCAACCTAAGTGTCTATCAGGAGATGATGGGGTCAATTGCAAAGCAATTGTATGAAACCACAAAGAACGTACTGAGCCTACTAACCTTTAGCAGACAGTTTAGGGTCCTGTGTAAAGTCCTTGTTTATAGGTCATTGACCTGTCATGTATCAGTAATGAGAGGATTGGGATAATAATTTTACATATAAGTGAGGACTTGATTTGTTGAAATGTAATGTCTTTAAGTTTCTTGAAAATGAAGATAATTTCAAAAAAAATGTATATTTCTAAATGCTATCAGCTTTTAACTATGAATAGTAGTTGCCTACACTTGGGGACTTTAGAAAAGAATTATATTTTGTCAGTTATGTAGAGATGGTGGTAATGGATGCTTTTATTTACAATACCCTTTTTGTGTTTAGTTTATGAACTTCAAATTGCCCATTTCTTAATGATATGGTCTGCATTTGATATGAAGGACATTTTCTTGATAAATCTCTATTATACTATTTGGAAACATTTGTGTATTCCTTGAAGCCAGCCTGCACTTGTGGGATTGGTTTAGGGTTAAATCATCAAGATTATTTCATAAAAATAAATATAAGAATTTGTCCTGTGTTTAAAAAAAAAACAATGAGGTAAAGAAACTGTAGCATATACTAGTATATGCAGTGGAATACTACTCAGCCATAAAAAGAGAATGAATGAAAAAGAGAATGTCTCTTGCAGCAACATAGATGGAGCTGGAGGCTAGTGTCTTAAGTGAAACAACTCAGACAAATGACAAATACTATGTTCTCACTTATAAGTGGTAGCTAAATAATGTGTAGACTCTGGAATGATGGATGCTAGAGATTCAGAAGGTTGGAGGCTGGGAGGGATATGGATGATGAGAAATTTCTTAGTGGGTATAGTGTACATTAGTCCAGTGATGGCTACACTGAAAGGACTGACTTCACCACTATATAATATATCCATGAAACAAAATTGAAACTGTATTCCATTAATTTCTTACAAATAAAAACCTATTTGTAAGAAAGGGTCAGAAGATACAGTAGAAAAGTAGACAGGACAAATCACAGAAAATCTCTTATGCTAGCCAAGAAATTTGGGCATTATTTTGTAATACAAAAAGTAAATGCACAATCATTTAAGGATGTTCACCAGCAGAAGACATTTAGGTTTCAGATGAATCAGGAGCTACTATGTGGAGAATGGACGCGAGAGGTCATGGCCTGAGGGATAAAACCCATTTGGGGGATTTATTCAGAGTCCATGGGAGGGTTAAGACTTGAATGATGATGCATTGTCCCCTTTCCCCTTTTGATTGGGTGTAGGAAGGAAGAGAAGAAGGATCAAGAATTACTCCCAAAGGTTTTTTAAGCAGTTGCAAGGGTAGTGGTGTCAGTCAATAGAGAACATAGGAGAAGATGGGGTAATGGGATGATTCGGTTTAGATTGGCACGTGTAGAATGTTGAGTGCCTGGTGAACAGGAGAAGCCCAAGACAGGGAAAAAATAGACAGGAAAAAAATACCAGTGTGTGTGTGGGGGGGGGGGTGCCTGTGGCTCAAGGAGTAGGGTACTGGTCCCATATACCAGAGGTGGTGGGTTCAAACCTGGCCCCAGCCAAAAACTGCAAAAAATAAAAAATAAATAAAAAATACCAGTGTGCTTTACAGTGCTGGACAGACGAAAAGGAAACTAGGAAAAGGCAGAGTGTGATCACAACAAGTGTAGAGTGAACTGAGCCCTGATCTTTAGCATAAGACTCACTTTCTGCTTGAGAGACCTGGAGAATCCCAAGAATTGCATGGGAGCTGTTTGTCTGAAGGAGATCAGAAAACTGGCCCCCCAGGGGAGAATGTACATGTGAGGTGTGGCAATGCCAGGCCTAACAGTTATGGGAAAGATTCTCTAGATTTACAAAGGTCTCTTGACCCTAGAAGCAGAGGTCTTGCTTAAGGCCTGAGATTTGCAAAACAAATTGGAGACATTCTGTCTGACACTTTCCATATTCCCCCTTTTTTAGTCATGATGCCTGATAAGTAACTTTTAACTACTTTTTCCTGCTGGGTGTTACAAAATACGGACCCAAGGTTTACTAGGGAGGGCTCCTCCCAGAGTTCCACAGTCCCCTGACACAGACTTTGTGTTAAGCCTCTTCATTACTCATGCAAGACCCCCTCTTCTGGTGACCCTAAGCCCTATCAAATGAGCTTCAGGGTTTGCCTATCAGTAAAATAGAAAGGGTGACACATAAGGCTGTGATCTTGGCTCAGAATCCACGGGTAGGAACATATGTTTAAATTCTATCCCTTCAACTATAAATCAGGTAAACAGTGGCAAAGTGAGCCATTGTTCTCTTCTGATCTCGGGAGCTAAGCAGGGTCAGGCCTGGTTAGTACTTGAATGGGAGAACAATGGCAAAGTGAATTGTAAATAATAATAATAAACCAATTTAATGCTATTAGCTATGCACTACATTACTTAAACATTTGATAAATATTTTATTTCCAGAAAGCCTTATTTCATATCCCTGAAAATTTGACAGGTTTGGGGAAAGCACTGGCCTTGCTCAAATGTGTATCCTCAGCCAGCTAACACTGTGACTGGCATGTAATAGATACCTCAAAAATGCTTATTATGTAAATTAAAAAATGATTTAATTAATGGATAAATCTTCACAATACCCCTGAGCTGTGTATTACTTATTTCACAAATAAGAAAACTGAAATTTAAAGAGGGTGAATAAATTGCTTTCTGCTGCTGAACCGTTCCAAATAGCCAATAATCGCCTGTTTGAACACAAAGGCAGGCCAGGATGGTTCCAGGTACACCATAAGGGAAGATTCTGGCTTCTTTTGTCTGTGGTCTTATCTGAGGGGTGGTGATGGAAGTGATGAAGAGGAGACTTCAGACAATTCAGTTACCCAGGTAATGACCACCATTTGCCCCTTCACTCTTTTTTATGTAGAACTAACCTATGATCTAGCTGCAGGTCTTCTAACACACCACTGTGGTAATTCCGAGTCTATTACATGGTAGTAAAACAAGCATTACTATAGTATTTCATTTTGTTTTGTTGTGTTTTGCTTTACTGTGCCTAGTAATATAAACGATGGCAAGAAAGCCAATTGATAGTCTATGGGTTTTTTCTTATTCCTCAAACTTTGTATAATTTTCTATGCCTAAGAGAATATACAGACAAAACGAAAACTTTAAGTCACTTTAAGAATGAAGTTATTAACACATTTTAACCATAGGAGATCACACTGCAAACCCTTCTGTTTGTTAACAGTAAGGTCTTGAGAGACTTGCTAATAGAAGAAATTAAATGTGTTGATTACCTATTTACTAACACCCACCTCGGTTCATTTACAGTTTGACACTTTGAATCTGCAATTGGGTTAACTTGAGCCCTCTAGTCCAAAGAGACTCACAAACGGCATCTCTCTCACTTAACTCTCAGTTGGGAAACTGGAGAGTCACAGAGACCGGAGGTCATCATTATCACATCTTCTGTTTGGCCTTGGTCATGATGGGAAATAATTTCACACTCTCAGTCACTGGGGAAGTAGTTGTACTCAGTAGAGGTAGGAAAACATTAATTACAGAACTTTACTTGAGGAACCAAATGCTTGGGGAATTCTCAGACTGGTAAGCAAAGGCCAAGTGTAAATCTGAGAAAGAAAACTTGAGCTGATGCAAGAAAAGCAGAGCAGTGACTTGTGCCTTAGTCTACCTTCTTGTTTGATGTAAATGTGTACAGACGTGACAAAAATCAAGGAATCACCTACCTGGCAGATTTCAGAAGTCTCAGGAAAACCTTTCCACTAACATCACGCCTCAGCCCTGGTTGGCTGATACAAGAAAATTAAATATCTCACTTGGTTTGTACCTTTCACTGTAATTTCAAATTTTAAAATTGTAAGTAAATTGCATACATTGAATAAATTAATCTCCTCTGCCAAAAGGAAGATTTTAAAAAGGCAAGGCCAACTTTTTTCTAAGTAGCCAGAATTGTTTTGCTTGTGTTTGGCTATCAGCTTTGTCATCTGTTGCCACTGGCTTGTGACTATGGGTTATTAGAAGTCCCTAAGACTTCACTGTCCCCCATGAGCAGAGCTAACCATCTGCCTCCCTGCTACATTTCAAGCTCACTGTAAGAAATTGTTACTAACAGGCTAAAATAGTGGATTATGGGATTTCCACTTAAAAACAAATAGACTTTTTTCTTTTGGGCCAGGGTTGGGTTTGAACCCATCACTTCCAGTATATGGGGCCGGCGCCCTACTCCTTTGAGCCACAGACGCCACCACAGACTTTTTTTCTAATTAAAGGGGCAAACAGGTTTGTTGAATAAGGTCATTTTTAAAACCTTCTGCCCATTATTACTATATTTTCATAAAAGAAAAGAACATCTTAATCCAGAAATTAGTAAGTACATAATCTTAAACAAAAACTGCCTTTTAAATAGAATAACTATGTATTTATACTATTTTATGTGTAGTATATATTTTATGTTTTATTAAAAAAATTAAAATCCCCAGTTTGTCAAGTAACTGACACAACTAATAGTCCAACAAATATATCACCAGGTTACTTCTCTCATTGTAGAACTTGGAATAAACTTTCTGCTCTCCTTTTGCATAATTGTCCTTTGTTAGGTTAGACATGCTGTAATTGTGCACTAGCTTTTTTAAAAAATTGATATGCGGCTAGGCCACCATGCTCAGTGGTTAGGACTCCGGCCACATGCTCTGGAGCTGGTCGGTTCAAACCCAACGTGGATGTGCTAAATAAACAAACAAAAAAAATAGCCAGGCATTTGTGGACAGCACCTATAGTCCCAGCTACTAGGGAGGCTGAGGCAAGAGAATCACTTGAGCCCAAGAGTTTGAGGTTGCTATGAGCTGTGACACCACAGCATTCTACCAAGGATGACATAGTGAGTCTCCATCTCAATAAAAATAAAATAAAATAAAATAAAAATCGATAGGTAATGTCTACATGTGCCGCCTCTCTGTGGGCAGCAGCTCAGCACACACTGAGTGAGCACCACTGTAGCACAGATGGATACATTATTCCCTAATAATATGATATTATTATTATTATAATAATGTGTTCACCAAGTGTATTTATGAGCAAGGTCCAAGTTGGGCAGTATCTCTAATCTAATAATCAACAATTTATTGAGGTAGATAATATTGTTATCCTCATTTTACAGCTGAGTGAATGGAGGCTTAGAGTTTTTAATTAACTCTGTCCAAATGACAGCTGATAAATATTGGAGCCAGAATACAAACCCATAACCGCTGACTCCCTGACTTGCCCTCCTCACCATGGATCATTCTCTTGACATATGGGCTGCGCATCCACATTCCTTAAAAATCTCCCCAGGGACAGCTAAGATTGTGAAACACCACTTGACCCATCACACTGTAAAAACACCAAGCAATAAACAAATTTTAGAGTTTAGCATTTCAGTGTTTGCTTAGCTGACTTCTACTATTGATAAATCACTGTTAGCAGCTTAGCTTCTAAGCTCCAGCATCCCTTTAATTTACAGATATGCTGAGAACTGTTTAATTTGTGAGTCAATGATGTCTTTCCACGGGGAAAAATCAAAGACAGAAACAACTGAGAAGCTAAGGCTGACTTGACTCAACATTAGAGCCAGCCTGGTGGACTGCAGCTGGAATGTCAGAGCAGCTGAAGTTCACTGGGAACCTAGAGACCTGGGGAAGGGGTTTTAGAAATAGGAGGGATGTGGAAAAGAAAACGAGGACCTGCCAAAGACAAATTTACTTCCTTCCAGTATTTTTTACAGCTGCCATGCACTCAATGAGTTATGCTGAAACACTTTGGAAAATGCAGATGTACCTTCGCAAGTATGTACCATATTTCCAAAAGCAAAAGAGGAGGGAAAAAAGAAAACTTTAATCTGATTCTTACATCATTTAGGTTATTTGAGTGTGTATCTCAACTACTAAATAACCACTTTGTTGATACCCGGTCTTCTAAGTTTATAAAACATCACCTTATGTTCTAAGGTTGAACACATAAATCATTCTTCATGTATCTTTATACCTTTAATGTTCAAGCTCTTCTTGACAAGATACAATTAAATGGAAACCATTGTTCACCAGAATCTATAATGGACTGGAGTTCAGCTAATTTGCCCTACTTCTATGGCAAATATTTATGACACTCCAAACATTGGATTATTGACTTCAAGTACCCAGTTTAAAATCACGGTGGAACTTCCAGTTCACTGATCTCTTGAGATGACATTTTTGTTATCATTAATAAATTGGTTTCAAAAAACTTCCTTGCTTACACTTTTTCTTTATTCCCGTGTGGAAATGTATATGAATATTTCTCTCTGAGAGAAGAATGGAAAATGAGACTATTTTGATTGGAAGTTTTCTTGACTTGGGGAAGAAGGGTCATGTGAAAATTGTTTTCTTGGTATTTACCATAATCTTGTTTCACGTTAAGGCCCTTTCTGTGGATGCAATCAAAAGCTTTTCTGAAAGGGAATTTACAGGAAGGCCATCTGGGACTTGTGGAATCCTGACAGGCTGGATGACTCAGTTTGGAAATGGACAGATAGGAAGCTCTGAAGTCTAGCAAGCAAGAACCCTGACAATATCAAGAGCAGTCTGGTCCTGATCCTACTAGAATAGAATGGACACCGTGTGTCTTCATGGCTTTCTGTCAATTATTCTGTTAAAGATCACTGTCTTTATCCTTTGGCTGGAAACTGAAGTTATAGAGAAAGACCTGAAATTTTTAGGTTGGGTTATCTACTAATTTCTTTAGTTAAAGGGAGAGGCTGGGGACCATCTTCATTGCCATTCCAATAGACTATAAACTATTTGGGATAGGAAAATTCTCAAAAGCTAGCTGGATTCCAGTAGGGAAATGGACCCTGGATGACCAAAAGACAAAAGTACCTTCTGCATGGGGAAATGGAAGCCACAATAAAGCCAGGAATACGGAAAGACAAAGCAATCCTTCCTTCCTGTTTGGCTGAGATTGGTCATTTCTTCTCATGAGTATTAAAAACAGAAGCTACAAAGAAAGACAGACTGTAAGAGCTTTAGTACTGAATGAAAAATATAGAACTATTTGAGTCAAGAACTTGTCCTAAGAAAAATGTGGAAACAATATTAAAGTCTGGAAAGTAATTTAAAATAAACCTAAGACAAGGATGATCCATGACCATTATCAATATTGCTCTAGAAATTCTGACTACTGAAATACAGTAAGGAATATAAATAAAAATTATGATTATTGGAAAGAAGACTAAACTTAGCATTGTTAGAGGATAACATGATTATGTGTAATAAAAACTCAAACAAGTCAACTAAAAAGCTAATATAAACTTTATTGCATACCAGTGATAATAAGTACATAGAAAATATAATGGTTTATAAAAAGATTTATTCAGAATAGGCAAAACACACACAGGAAAATGTACAAAACATTTAGGAATAAACTTAAGATAATGTGTGGGAGCAAACAAAGAAAACCACATTAATTTGCTGTAAAGCCTAGACAACTCTCCAAATGCTTCAGTTTCCTTTTTAAAATTTGTCAAATTGGTCTCATAGTTGAAAACAAGTCGGCTCGGCGCCTATAGCTCAACCGGCTAAGGCGCCAGCCACGTACACCTAAGGTGGCGGGTTCGAATCCTCAGCCCGGGCCCGCCAAACAACAATGATGGCTATAACCAAAAAATAGCCAGGCATTGTGGCGGACACCTGTGGTCCCAGCTACTTGGGAGGCGGAGGCAAGAGACTCACTTGAGCCCAGGAGTTGGAGGTTGCTGTAAGCTGTAATGCCACGGCACTCTACCCAGGGGGATAGCTTGAGGCTCTGTCTCAAAAAAAAAAAAAAGG
>CAUYTI010024854.1:0-43990 GCA_963575145.1 Galago senegalensis | reverse complement strand
GGCTAATCTTACTGGAGTTAGATGATATCTCAAAGTAGTTTTGATTTGCATTTCTCTGATGATTAAGGATGATGAGCATTTTTTCATATGTCTGTAGGCTGGAAAAATAGACCTGCCATTTGAGCCTACAATTATCCTACTAGGTATATATCCAGAAGACCAAAAATCACACTATAGCAAAGATATTTGTACCGGAATGTTTATTGCAGCCCAATTCATAATTTCTACATCATGGAAGAAGCCCAAGTGCCCATTGATCCACGAATGGATCAATAAATTGTGGTATATGTACACCATGGAATATTGTGCAGCCTTAAAGAAAGATGGAACCTTTACCTCCTTCATGTTTACATCGATGGAGCTGGAACATACTCTTCTTAGCAAAGTATCTCAAGAAAGGAAGAAAAATTATTCAATGTACTCAATCCTACTATGAAACTAATTTATAGCTTAAAAGCTATAACCCAATTATAGCCCAAAAATATAGGGAAAGGGAAGGGAGGGGAGAGGGGATGGTTGGAGGGAGGGTAATTGGTGGGATCACACTTACGTTGCATCTTACAAGGGTACATGTGAAACTTCCTAAATGTAGAATATAAATGTCTTAACACAATAACTAAGAAAATGCTAGGAAGGCTATGTTAACCAGTTTGATGAAAATATTTCAAATTGTATATAAAACCAGCACTTCATATCCCATGACTGCATTAATGTACACAGCTATGATTTAATAAACAAAAAAAAAAAAGAAAGAAAGAAACCAAGATATATTGCTAAACATCCAAGATGGGACAGCCCTCCATAAGAAAAAATTATTCTGCTCAAAATATCAGCAATGCTAAGGTTGAGAAACTCTGTAATAGCTCTTTTATATAGTAAAAAATTAGTTGTCACTCTGTTTTCGTTTTCATTCAAGATATTAAATTTTTTTGTTCTTTGGGATTCATTGAGGATACAAAGAATTAGGTTACACTGATTGCAGTGTTAGGTGAAGTCCCTCTTGTAATTGTGTCCTGCCCCCAAGAGATGTGCCATACACTGTGATCCCCCCACTCTCTGCCTCCTCCTCTCTCTCGGATCCCTCATTCCCCTACCTGACCCCTTGTATTAGATCATCTACTGCCTTCATATCAGAATTGAGTACATTGGATTCTTGCTTATTTACAAAAGTCTGTCTAATATATTGGCTTTAAGAGAATAGATTTTTTAAAAAGCCCCAAAGATAATGGCATACAGAATAATCAATAAATATGTACAAATACAATAAGAAGACGGGAAATTAATAAAATAATTCACCAATATGGCAGCTCATTTTAAAACCCTTACTAAGTATTTTGGCTAGATATTGACGGAAGGGACAAGAGAGCGGGACAACAGGGCCTATGTCCTTGCTGGCAGTCTTCCTATGGTGGTGACACGATGGTATTCTAGAACGTAGGAAACAGGAGCGTCTTGTGACTGTCCTCTGACAACCAGCCCTGGCCTCTGTGGGTGGCACAACTGGCCTTCTGCTCTTCCCGCCTATCAGTCCCTGTGCTCAGCTCTTAGCGTCCCATTTCCAGTTCATGACCAAATCCTGCAGTTTTCATTTGTCCCTCTCATCCCACCCAGATTCACCTGTGCTACGCTGATCACATTTTTCTCTTTTAGTTTCTGTTTTTAGTATAGAGCCTAAGTCCTTGCTGGACTGTAGTACAGTATTCCAGTGAAGAGGAGGTAAGGAATGAGATTGTGAAATGCAAGCTTAAAGCCAACCCATTAAAATGTAGTAAGACAATACTTTAGAAACCCTCAACCGAGGATTCCACAGATATCATATAAGACTGGAATTACTGCAACTACTCATTGGCTACAACTACAAACAACTCTGGCAGCTTGAATGTCCCAATGGTATGGAGACAGACTCAGAGGGGCACCAGGGGCACCTTCAGAGGGGGCAGTGCCTGGACAGAGCAGCAGTTGTCTGTGGATACAGTATTGAAAGAGCCTAGAGTTCCCAGACAGAAAGGACCAGGACAAGAAGAGAGGAAAATTACTGTACCTGGCAAATTGTGGCCACCGTGAAGGAGCCTGGTCATGTGCACTGAGAACTTTGTGAGGACGTGGTGTCCGGCACAGGTAGATGGGGAGTGAGAGTTGCTGGAATGTGATGCCAGCTTTGAGTGCTGTGCCATTTTCCTACAAGCTGATGAGGGCTAGGGAAGCCCTGGAGACACTTGAGACACTCACAACTTATGAAATTCATGCATCAACTCTTGGTTCGTACTGATCTTTTAATATTCACATCCCTCAGTCACTTTCGTTTGCCGTCCCTGCAGAGTTAGTCTCTCGTGAAATCTCCCAGATGGGGATACTAATGTATTCTTTGCAAATTGTGCTTATTCTTCAATAAAAGTGACTATTATCTTTGATAAGTTAATGAAGCCTTTTATTCCAAAGATCAATCACTTGTATAATCCATAAGCTATGGGCTGTCCTTACCTGGAATTTAAATGAGAGTCCTTATGTTCATTCCAACTTTTGCCTTGGGATAAATAAGTTTGAGGAACAGTTCAAAATCTTCACAGATCTAAGTCCTCAGAGTAAGACAATGGCACATACTTCATTGTGTTTATCGAGCCCATCTCCATTCTATTTAAGGGACTTTTGTCATAGAGTCAGGGAACTGGAAACATCCCTCCATATGTCATCTGGTCTGTCTTCTGCCTTCACCCAGATGGTGGCCAGCAGAATTCAGCACATCTCCAGGGATCCCCTCCTTCCGTGCTCATACCAGTGTGAGTATAAACTTCCTCTACAGAGAGAACGTACCGCCTCCCAAATTCTATGTTGCTTTTAGATCTCAAAAGCCTTTTGCTATTCTATTATTATTCCATTTTTCCTTCCCACTAATTAGAATGGCAGACAAAACACTGAATAGAAGACCCTGTGACAGATATGAAATAGAACCACCGAGTTTATCCCTGCAGAAGGCAAGTGGACAAATAAGCGTGGCAGGAAGGACGTGTTAAATTGCTTTGGTAGGCAGAAAAATTCGTCCTTTTCCCCTAGAGAAATCCAGGTCCTAATCCTTACAACCCGTGAGTATGCTGCCTTCCATGGCGAAAGGGACTTTATGGATGTCATTAATTTAAATAGCTTGAGATGGGGCAAGTAGTCTGGATTACCCAGAGAGGCACAATCTAACCACGTGGGTCCTTAAAAAGGGAGAATCTTTCCCTGGTTTGGTAACAAAGGAAGAATGGTGGTCAGATAGAGTCAAAGGGAGAGGTGGTGATGAAAGAACAGTCTCCATGCAGTGTGGCAGCTTGGAAGTAGCAGGACGTGTTCCCGAGCCAGGGAAGGTGGACAGCCATGGAGAACTAGAAAACCAGGGACACGTTCTCCCCTCCGGCCTCCAGAAAAGAGCCCAGCCCAGGACTCCGTTAGACTTCTAACCCACGTGACCATAAAGCAGCAAAAATTGATTCTTTTCCTTTTAAGCCACCGGATTTTTGACAATGTGTTGTAGCTGCACTGGAACCTAACAGTGGGTTTTCTTTCTTCTGCCCTTGACCCCCTACATTCTGTTCTCAAAACATCATCCAGAGTGATCCTATTAAAACACGAATCAGATCATGTGATTCTTGAGCTTGGACGTTTCCAGCAGCTTCCCAACTCACTCAGAGGGAAAGCAAAAATCTTCTCGTGGCCACCAAGATCCTACACTGTACCCTCTGTCCCTCATCTCTTCAGATTGTATCACTTACTTCTCCCCCACCACTCTGCTCCAGCCGTGAAGACCACCCAGCTCTTCCTGGCCCACACCAGGCATGGTTCCGCCTTGGGACTCTGCGGGACGTCTCTACACCCAGACCCCTTTCCCCGGACGGCTGCACATCTTATTTCTGTACTTTTCAGGTCTTTGTTTCAATGACACTCAAACCGGGGAATCTTCCATGACCACAAATAACTGAAATCTTCCCATCCTGACACCCCCAAAGTGCTTCCTAACTAAGTCATTGCTTTATTTTTGT
Organism: Galago senegalensis; assembly: GCA_963575145.1. Classification (NCBI taxonomy): domain Eukaryota; kingdom Metazoa; phylum Chordata; class Mammalia; order Primates; family Galagidae; genus Galago; species Galago senegalensis. The sequence goes on along the minus strand of CAUYTI010024854.1, from coordinate 39,974 downwards.
TGCACTTTTTACCATTTTTCATACATTTTCTTATTGCTGGTGCTCATCATCTTCTCTCGCTGTTAGGTTATAAGGCCCACTGGCACGTGGAACCTCATCTGTCTTATTTACTGATGACTCTCTAGCACTTAGAACATTGTCCAGCACATAGGGGGTGCTCAATAGATATTTACTGAATAAATGAATGAACGTGATATGAGAATTAAAACGGAGAAGAACCTTGGATGTTTATTCTCTTCTTGATGTCATAATAACATTTATATTCAATGTGACCTAGGTTTAAATCTTTTAAAAGTAACATATAGCTCTCTGGTGGCACCCGTTGCTTGAAAGGGTAGGGCGCCAGCCCCATATGCCAGAGGTGGTGGGTTCAAGCCCAGCCCTGGCCAAAAAAAGAAAAGGAACCTATAGCTCTCATCTGTGAAGCCATCGATTTGATAGTATTACCAAGGCACCGACCTTCTCATCCAAGATCTTTCAGTCTTCCAGTTATTTCACAGAAACTTAGGGTCAGTATAATCTGTGGCTATAACGTTTGCATCACACCCTGTCTTTATCACTCATTGGTCCTGACACCTGGGACCATCCTTACCATTATGTGAGTCATTCCACAGCCTGTTCATCCTCCTCATCATCATTTATTCTCTCTTTAGGGGTAGGGCCTCACTCTGCTGCCCACACTTGTCTCAAGCTCCTAGGTTCAAGTAATCCTCCTGTCCTGGCTTCTCAAGTAGCTGGAAATACAAGTGTGAGGTGTTATGTCCAGACATAGATTCTTCTTTGAATTGAAATATGTTGGACACAAAGGATGTCATTCTTTTTTCTTTTCTTTTCTTTTCTTTTCCTTTCTTTCTTTCTTTTTTTTTTTTTTTTGAGACAGAGTCTTACTATGTGGCCCTCAGTAGAGTGCTGTAGCGTCACAGCTCACAGCAACCTCAAACTCTTGGGCTTAAGTGATTCTCTTGCCTAAGCCTCCCAAGTAGCTGGGACTACAGTTGCCTACCACAATGCCCAGCTATTTTTTGGTTGGAGATGCCATTATTGTTTGGCAGGCCTGGGCTTGATTCAAACCCACCAGCTCTGGTGTATGTGGCTGGTGCCCTAGCTGCTGAGCTACAGGCACAGAGCCTCTTTTTTCTATTACTATCAATTATCAAATTTCCCTAGCACGCGCGCGCACACACACACAGGTTTTCTTAATTGTATTTCTTTCTTCTTTCTCCCTTTATTTCCATTTCAACTTCATTAAAATGTGCTAAGTCTCCCCTGGAGTAAGATCTTTGTTCCTCACCCCAAGTCAATATGTGTATTATTTACTTTAGGGGTTTATTGATTCATGGTACCTGGTTAAAGAGCTCATTACTGCGTTGCCATTTTATTTGAATCTTCATAAATGAATCTTGTCATTCTCACAGAGGAATAACTTCAAACCTTTCTGTTACCTGCCATTTGGAACCATTTTTTTCTTTCCAGTTAGGGTTTCTACCCAGTGTTACTTTTGTCTTTATTATTATTTTTGCAAATAAGAGTCTCGATAAGGTAGAGACATTGACACTACTTTATAATGTAAGTATAAATGTGTTTTATTTTGTACAACATCCACTATAGGTTTCTATATATGTTTAACATCCATTATCTGATAGAAAGCTGAACATTAGTATAGAGGTGGGTGTACAGTAAAAATTGACATTCACCGTGACTCGGGATTATACAAATTTTCTTAAGTAATTGTTTAATAATTTGAGGTGATCGTGGGGAAAGTGAGACATGGCGGCACTGCCATATTTTGATGCCCAGTATTACAAGGTCAATCCAAACCTTTGCTAATGAGTCATGTTCTTGTTCTATAAGAACCCAGGTAGCTGCCTATATATTTTCATTGAAAGAAAATTCAACATTTGAGAAGCAGCTTAATCTGTTATTGGATGGGTCTTATTGTTAGGTACCCCTTATACTCAGGGGATAAAACCTATTTTCCAATGATTTCTATCCCTTGGTCCTAGTTTTCACTTCACACAGTATTCTCTACTTTCTTTTACGTTTGATGATATAGGTGCCGTGACTATGCAGGCGCAGCCATGGTAAGGAATCTCTTTCCTGGGCTTGACAATTCTGTCAAAGAACAAACAAAGCAAACAAATGATCTTAACAGAAAAGCATTTCTGAAACAGGAGAAGCATCTCACATCACAGGCTCAGGGGGACACTGGAATAGGAGTTTGACAATATTCTTCAGGTGTATTCAACAGAAGAAATATTGAGAATTACTGTTGCAGGGAATATTTTCCTTTTTTATTTATTTATTCTCTTTTTTTATTAAATGATAGCTGTGTACCTTAATGGAATCCTGGGGTACAGTGTGCTGTTTTCATATACAATTTGAAATATTTTCATCAAACTGGTTAACATAGCCTTTGTGCCATTTTCTTAGTTATTGTGTTAAGACGTTTATATTCTACTCTTAGAAAGATTCACTTGTACCCTTGTAAGATAAACCACAGAAGTGATCCCTCCAATCATCCTCCCTCCATTCTCCCTCCCCCCTCCCCTCCCCCCTCCCCATATTCTTAGGCTATAATTAGGTCATAGCTTTCATATGAAAGCTATAAATTAGTTTCATAATAGGGCTGTGTACATTGGATACTTTCTTCCATTCTTGTGATACTTTGCTAGGAGGAACATTTTCCAGCTCCATCCATGTAAACATGGAGGACGTAAAGTCTCCATGTTTCTTCCCATCTCTGCAAGGATAAACCATGAACTGTATTGGACTCCATTCCTCAACGTGTGAGCTCGGCAGACAGGACTTATCAATACCCCAAAGGGGAGGTACAGCTGCCCTGTTTCTTGCTCTTTTCTTGAGCTAGATGAAGGTGTCTATGGGCGTCCTCAAACTACGGTCCCCAGGCCACATGCAGCCTGCCTAGGACATTTATCAGGCCCTCCGGGTGTTTTTGCCACCACTGCCTGTCCTGCTTAGCAGCCAATTCGTCCCAGGGCCCACAGTTGGGCCCACCAACAGTCTGAGGAGCAGTGAACTGGCCCCTTGTTTAAAAAGTTTGAGGACCCCTGTAAGTTCATAGTGACCATTACAGTTGTAAGGCTCCCCTTAAATACAAATACAAAAACAAACTTTATACGAAAAAACATATTGAACATTTCTTTCTTTTTTTTTTTTTAATTTGAGACCAAGTCTCACTGCTCTATTGCCTGAGCTAGAGTGCTGTGGTATCAGACTATCTCACAGAACCTCAAACTCCTGGGCTCAAGTCATCCCCCCGCCTCAGCCTCCTGAGTAGCTGGGACTATAGATGCCCACCAGGATGCCTGGCTAATTTTTCTATTTTTTTTGGTAGAAACAGTTTTCATTTATCCTCAAGCTGGTCCGGAACTCTTGAGTTCAAGTGATGCACTTTCCTTGGCCGATGAGAGTAATAGGATTACATGTGTGAGCCGCAATGCCTGGCTTCTAAAAAACATATTAATAGCATTTTTTGTACTGTGCTCGGAAAATATACTTGTCCTTTAAATGCTAAAGAAGCAAACGGTGTTTCAGAACTTGCCCCCTACTCACCACACCTGTAGAAAAGACGCTCTGGTTTCAGAGCGAGGAAGTTAGAGAGGTACTAAAACGAAAGGGAGGGTTGTGTACAGTTCTGCAAGTGCGTCCAAGACCGAGTCAGCGAGCACCATCAGTGCCGTGCTGTGATGAGCACTGCGTTCATTCTAAAACAGCCAGCCAGACACTTCTCTGTAAACAAACTTCTTAGTTAAATGCCTTATTTAGCGATTACAGAAAAAGGCATTTAGTTGTAAATTCGCCTACATGATTTGGTCTAAGAATATTTATATTCTAGTTTACTCTAGAAACGACTTTCAGAGATTATCAAAGGAGGAATATATTATAATAAAGCAAACAGATTATATACATTTACTTAAGTTTTTATATTGAAATTATATGCTCAAGTTTTTAAAGACTTAAGGGACAGCTAAAGAAGAAAGCTATTTATTTTATATTTTCAGGGAGTGGGGACCCATTTTTAATTAAAGTGCAATAAAAATCAAGTAACTAGAAAATTACTTCTAGAAGAAATCTTAAGGAAAATGTTTATTTCATAACATTTTGAGGATAACTCACACAGGATCATGTTTAGATTAGTTCTTTATAAAATTATCTCTAAGAGTTGAAAGCCACTGACACAGATCCTTTGTGTCGTGGGTTTTGTTGTTTAAAGTTGAGGAGGCTCTGTGGTTGTTTAGGATACAGGGTCTGGGCAGAAATACAACAAGAAAAGCTGGTTAGAGTTCTTGAGAAAAGGGGGCAATGTCTTGTCATTCCCTTGGCCTTTTAAGTAATATTGTAAGTCTGAAATGTTTCGACTGTTTTTATAGACAAATAATTTTGGACTTTTTTAAGTCGTGTTGCAATGTTAAGTGAGTTATGCCTCTTCTTCCTAGAAGTGTCGCCTGATTCCGCATCTGGAATCGATGATTGCTCTCTGTGCTCCCATAGCCTTCATTGATTTAAATACAATTTTAGTTGATTCTGCACTGTGCTTTTGCTCTGCAGAACTGACATAGGAAAGGGAAGGGAAAGAGTCAGTTTAAAAAATAATTATCATACGGTACACACAGTAGAAGAAGGAAGAAGTAGAAAACCTCTACTCTTAGCTATGGAAATATTCCCCCCTCCAAGAGGCAACCCCATCCAAATATCAGAATCAAAGAAAGAATCACAAAGCATTGACATTAAAACTAGGTCTTCATGTGTGACAGAAGGGGGCATGCATGTATTTCTGAAAGAGAGGTCAAGTTGCATAAAGTTAGGAAGGTGTAGAAGACCATAGCCTTGGAGGGAATAGAAAATAGGACAACATGTCTGTAAAATAGGGCACACTGGGGAGATGGACATCAGCAAGGTTCCAAGGTTAGGTCGCAGCACCGTCCAAATAAGGCTGTACTTAGTCTTCCCTACAATGGAAGCTTTACGTGGCTTCACCTCCACTGTGACAGACCCCGTAGGGCAGAGGCTGTCTGCACTCACATATTTTTCATCTGTACTCCAGACCTCAGTGCACAGCATGTGGTTAATGTCCTGTAACTACATGTTGTACTACTACAAAGTACATGAATCAATGACGACCATAAAATCAAAATAGAGGATGCTGGAGAGACATAAGTCAGGTGTTGGTCTCAGACAAGAATAGAAATGCAGTGTAAAAGCTGGTTTTGTCTTGTAAACGATTTTGAATATGAAAAAAAGAGGGCCATTAGAAGGAGTAATTTTATTTAGAAGTTAGCATGACTTTGGTCCAATTATACAACATCCAGTTTTTATAAAGCTATATTTCATTGAGAATCACTGAACCTTAATTTTAACCTCTGTTCTTTGGACCAAACCATTCACTGCCATTACACAGCCCCTGCTTTTAAAAGTAGAGATAAAAAGAAGAAAAAAATTACTTCTGTCTGAGGTCATCTCTGCCGACTCCCATCCTGTGATGCTGGTAACTGCTTTCTGGCTCTCTAAGTGCTTCTATGTAAAACCCATGTGGACACCATGGCAATCACAGCAAGATGAAAACACATTTCTATTTTAACAGCCAAAGCAACCAGTCTCGTGATGGGGAAATATACAGGTGTGGTGATTTTGAAAACTTGGCCCTTAGGTGTGGTATGCTGATCTCAGAAAGAGAATGAAATGGCAGATGGACGCCCATTTTTTCTCTGAAGTTAGGGGTGTAATTTAATAAAAGAACCTCTTTCATCTCTGAAGTGTATTTTCTGGAAAGAAAGAGGGAAACTGATGTTCTTTGTCAGAGCACAAATAAACTCCCATTTTCATTAGCACAGAACCTGGTTTCTGTTTCAGAAATTGAAAAACGGAATGAGTGAGAATCAAACACTTGGCAAGTCACCGTGAGGACTTGGCTCTGAAGGTGAAGGATAAAGGAACTTCTCAGGGTCACAAGACCTGCTAATCTGCACTCACAGGAAGGGTTAGGAAGGGAAGCTTGGCTTGAAATGTGACATGAAACTGAGGCATAACATTTTGCTTCTGTGATGTGATATGCAGCCACAACCCATTAACAACAAACAACTACATGATGGTTATCCTCTAGTATGCTCTTTAAAAAGATGTGGATAGAAGAATAAAAATAATCTTGGCCCTACTAGGAAGTTAAAGCATCAGGATAGGCTAATCAGATTTATCGACATCTGTAACTAAGACTGAAAAAGGTTAAGACTGGAGTTAGGAGAGGTTATTGCCATAGTCTAGGTTGGAGAAGGATGGGGCACAGTTACATCACTGCTGATGTATTTTGGAGAGATCCAAAAATATGCCTGGAAAGTTAAGGGTGATGTTTAGTTTCCCTTGTGGGCAACTGAGTGCGTGGTGGTCCATCCTTTGCGATTTGGAACACAGAGCATGAGCGTGTTTGGCAGGGGCACAGGGGTGAGTAGAGAGGAGCAGGAAGAAGACAAATTGAGTTGGGCAAGCTGTGGGATTCCCAGGGATGATGCTCAGGACACTGAGTTTAAAGTAAAAAGGTTACTGAAGAATATGTAGAAACAAGGCAGGGTCACATTCTGCAGTCTGTATTATTTGTTGTATCTCAGTGACAATTGTGAAAAACAGACCTATGGCTTCCAGAAACATGAAAGAGGTATTTTATAGTCTGGCTAAAAATCTTTTCTGAATAGTAGCTTTCTATAGATACCTCAATAAACTATAAGGTAAACTAGAATTATTTTATTGAATTAATGTTTTGTGTGTCAAGACTGTTGTATGGGTTGGGTGGTGCCTGTGGTTCAGTGGGTAGGGCGCCAGCACCATATACCAAGGGTGGGGGGTTCAAACCTGGCCCCGGCCAAACTGCAACAAAAAAATAGCTGGGTGTTGTAGCAGGTGTCTGTAGTCCCAGCTACTCGGGAGGCTGAGGCAAGAGAATCACCTAAGCCCAGGAGATGGAGGTTACTGTGAGATATGATGCCACGGAACTCTACTGAGGGTGATAAAGTGAGACTCTATCTCTAAAAAAAAAAACCTGTTGTACAGGGCTGGGCACTGTGGCTTATGCCTGTAATCCTAACACTCTGAGAGGTCGAGGCAGGTGGATTGGTTGAGTTCAGGAGTTCAAGACCAGCCTGAGCAAGAGGGAGACCCTATCTCTACTAAAAATAGAAAAATGAGCCAGGCATGGTGATCAACACCCTCTCCGAAACATTATTGTTTGTCAGTTAAAGAGTGTCTGAAAAATTTGAAAATTTTTCAGGCAGCCATTCAATAGAATTCACAAAATTTGGCCCAAGGATATCAACCCTAAAGAGATATAGAATACGCCTGTTCCTTTTGCTCATGGTGATCTGCTCCTCTAGCTGCACCATCATCAGTGTGCAGTGAGGTACTTGAGTCCTAGATTCTCAGAATTTGTAGAACCTCTAAGGTGCCGACCACAGCTTGTCTGATTAGTTGACATCCAGCCTGTACTTGACACCTCCCTCAATTGCTCCAACTCAATTAACAAATTACAGTTTGTCTGTCCCCTTGAGTTTTTTTTTCTATATTGATTTTACTCATCAGATTTTGGAAAATTAATAAATGATGATATTTTCATTAAATATCATTCTTTTACCTGTTTGACCCTGGGAAAGTGACCTAACCTCTCTGACTCCTATTTATTCAGCTTTCAAATGGAACCAGTAATATCAGTTTAATCCTTATGGCAACAGTTGAGCACCGTTATAGGAATTAAATACATTAACGTATGATTAGTACATGTACATGTTTAATCCTTGGAGTAGTATTAGGCAGATAGTGATTTATAATAATTCATTAATATTTGTAGGTTGTGTAAAAATTAATCTGGAGAAAAAAACAAGAGTATCTCTCTATCCGCAATCTCAAATATCCATTAAGTTCTCTTAAAAGATAGAATTTTCAAAAAACTTAAGATGATCCAAACTTTGTAAGAAAACAACTTTTAGATATTATTGCTTTATCTTCAAGAGTGACAAAAAGCCTAGGAAAAATAATAAAAGTTGCTAAAGATTGATATTTCTTGATCAATAATACAGGCATTTTGTTTTTGTTGTTATATTTCGTTATCTGGAAAGCAGCAATTGTACTATGCATTTAGGATAACCCCAGTCACCTCTACTTTTCCATTTAAATGAATCAGCTTTGAATCCATTTCACATGTATAGTTTTGTAATTTTAATATATTCATGAAATGCTATTCATCTTCTCTGAACTTGGCTTGCTACCACTGACAATCAGAATCCCCTCAGATGAATTCCGTAGGCACTTGAAATTAATTCTACAAAAGGTTGAAAGGGCCATTAAATTTTTAAAAGTCTACTTTTAGCTTAGATATCAGCAGTTATCTGAACTAATGTGTCCAGCCTTATTTTTCACTTTTTGAATAGTGAATCCATGAAAGACATGAGAAAGGATTAATAGAAAACTTGGATAAACCTTCTAGAGGTTTTCATGACTTTTATGCTGAAATAGTTCTAATGTCATGAAATAAATCCAAACGTTATAAGAGGCACATTGATATAAATAGCACATTTTGGATTTTTGACCTTTTTTTTTCTTTAGTGAAGAAAAGTATATATTTCTGGCTACAAATCTTAGAAGTTTACCTACATTTATAATGACATGAATTAATCACAAAAGGAAAGCTAAGGGAATTTTCTGCCTAATCAAGTTTTAACAAATGATCCATTGCTCTTCAGCCATCTTGCAATACTAATTAGTTTAGAATTATATGTTATAATGATATCGTTGGATAAATTCCTAATAGCCAGGACGTTAAAATGAATCATGGAGAAAATAAGCATCATTTCTTACAAAGTTCAAATTGTCTACCCTGCCTATTATCTGGAGAGATTAACTCAGGCGTAGAATAAGGCTTGATGGTCTTTTTATAGAAAGTTTGCTTCTGGAGGTATAGGGGATAATGGAAATGCTTATGACTTTGAAGTGTTTTGAGTCTCAAGATTAAAATGAAATGATATGTGAAAGTATTTGATCACATTAAATCACTTTACAAATGTGAGATGTTTTCATAGATTACAAGGTATTATTAATATTTTTTAGCAGAGTAAGGTATAATAAATATTATTTATCTTAGCACATTTAATGTGATTTTTGTGAATGTGGCTTGAAGAATGGCTTAGAATGGAGGGTAAGTATGGATTAGGGGACAGGATACAAGTCTATTTGCAAAAGATATTATTGGCTTGTGACTAAAATCAATGGGAAAAGACAGGATGGGACAAGTAAAGTAAACCAGGTGATCATTAAAGTCTTATTTCTACACTGAATTTGGAATATTTAAATAGGATTTGGTGACTGGTTAGAATCTGAAAATCTGGTGAAAAGAATGCCCTTGACATTCATCTACCCACAGTTTCATGTGCTGCTATCTGGAACCTGTGAACTCTACTAAGCTTCATACAGAATGGTAGGAAGAGGAAAATGCTAGATGGCCCAGGGTTGCAGGTTTCAGGCTGGTTTGGAAGAATGCTGATGTCCCAATACAAAAGGGGAATGGGAGACTTACAGGTGGGGACATAGCCTAAGACTTGAGGTGGAAGATGGGCAAAATCTAGTAAATAAGATTTGGGGCATTCTGAATTTTAGAGTCTAGAAGGATACCTAAGGGTGAGGGAATTATTTACCAAGTACCTCACTTAGGGTCCTGAAGCTCATGAGAATAGAATATTTAGAAATGCCATTTTGGAGGTTACCTGCATACAGAAAATGAATGGCAGGATTTGAAACTTTCTGGAATAATTTCAGATCTTCTGAGAACTCTATTCCTTCCAGTCTTAGGAATTAAACGAGGGCATTGGTTATATAGTCTAGGTCTTTATTACTTAGCAATTCCAGTGGTGCTCTGGTCCCCAGAGCTAGTCTCAGTGTGCAAGACTCTGTGAGTTAGAACAAAACAGTCAGAAGCAAAAAGATAAAAAGTCAAGCCTTACAACGAAAAACAGAAGCCAGAAATCAGAGGCTAATGAAGTGATGTTAAGTGGTGAATATGAGTCAAGGAGGAGGCTGTACTAGGAAATTAGTTAAGCCCTAACACTGAGATGAATGAGTTTAGGGACAGATATGAACCCAAGGGGCCAAACACATCAATGGCTCTGGCCTGTTTCTAAGAACACTGCAAGGTTGTTGTGGATCTCTATTTAAAGATATTGGGCCAGATCTGAGAGTAAGAAATATCTTCCCAGACCATCCAGCCAGCTGCCATCTTCACTGTTTCCCTTCAGTAGTTTTTTTAAAGCCAAAAATCTCAAGTGATACCACTAACCTTAACTAGTCATCACTAAATAAAACTTTCTTCAATAAGTAGAGGTAACTTCATTTGCCGAAACATGGCCAATTCTATCTTTTCTTTTATTTTTTGTTAATTAAATTATAACATAATGGAAAAGATGGACAATCCATTAATGTATATCTTTTGAGTAAAGCTACTTCTGGAAAAAAAATTAAGTTTTCTATCATTATTTGAAAACAGTATGAGGGTGTGATGTTTTGGGTTGCATGGATAGCTTTTGTTATGCTGAAGTCGGGGTATGAGTGTCCCATCACCCGGGGAATGCTCATTGTACCTGCGAGGTACTTTGTTGTCCATCCTGTCCCCCTTGCACCCCATTTGATTGCCACCAAGCTTTGGTTCCTATCAGGCACACATGTGTTCATTTCTGAGTTCCAATTTAATAGCAAGTATATGTGGTATTTTCCAATTCTTAGATACTTCACTTAGGATAATGGTCCCCAATATAATCCAAATTGTTGTTAAGGCCTTACTTCATCCTTCTTCACGACCATCATTCCGCAGGATACAGATATATGTACACCACATTTTGTTAATCTGCTTAAAAACTGATAGACACGTAGTTTGATTCCGCGTCTTTGCAGTTATTAATTGCACTGTAATAAACATGCGAATGAACGTATCTTTTTGACAAAACGGCTTCTTTTCTTGTCAGTAAATATCCTGTAGTGGGATTGCCGGATTGAATTATCACTCTACTTTTAGCTCTTTGAGGAATCTCCGTACTGTTTTCCATAGAGATGGTACTAATTTGCAGACTCAGCAACAGCATAGACGCATTCCTTTTTCTCTGAATCTATGCAAGCATCTATTGTTTTGAGACTTTTTAATAAAAGCCATTCTAACTGGGGACAGGTGACGTCTCACTGAAGTTTTAATCTGCGTTTCCCTATTGACTAGTGATGTTGAGCCTTACTTGTTTATTGTTTTATGACCATTTCTCTAACTTATTTTGAAAAGCTTCTGTTTATCTTTTTTGCCACCTTTGAATGAGCTATTTCTGAAATTTTTATCCAACCAAATCTTTGCTTAATTGGAAAAAAACTTCATTAAACATCATTTTAGTCAATTGCAATGAGTCATATAGAGACTTTGCACCACACATATTGAAGGGTCTCTGTTTTATGAATGTGGATCATTCTTATTCATGATAAAGAAGACGTGATTCAATTTTCACACAATTAAATATTTTAATATGTTGCTAAAACCAAGCTTGGAAAATCACACCCTCTTTAATACCAGTAAAGTTACGGTTTATTAAATAACATCAGTTCTGTAAATGGAGTCTAGAAGACACAGCGCCATTAACTCCTTTAGAAAATTAGGAATTGCCAACGTGAGAGTGAGTTCCAATTCATTCAGCAGATACTTATATGCCAGGGACATTTAACCTATATTTCTCTGAAGAAGCTGGGTGAGTTTCAGTAGGAGGCAAATGCACTCAGATTATAATTGCAAATAAGGATTACAAAAAAAAGATGAAACACGAAGCAAGAATTTTATATGTGTGCTTATAACAACAAAAATAAATTGGATCTGGTTACAGAATCTCTCACTGTGATTTGGGCAAAAAAAAAAGTTTCATTAATTTTCAGTGGTTCTTCAAAAGACTGTATCTCTAAATCCTAAATCAGAAGCATTTTGAAGTTAAAATGAGGTTCCGTTTTGGCACGTGATTTTATAGTTCTATACATAAATTATGAGGGTAAAGTTCACAGTTGAAGACAATTCTTCTAAGTCCTCACAAATATCTGGTACTCGTAAGCTTCTGGAAGGAGAATTCCCAAGTGGACTAAGGCATGTAACAGCTCTGAGGACAACGATAACAACAATAAAAAAAAGTATAGATTTCAGAGCAACACAAATGTGTGCTTTTACATGTGCGTGCACACACACACACACACACACACGGACTGATTTTGAATGAAGATTAATTTTTTCTAAGGCCAATTAAAGGGCAGAGGACGGTAGCATCTTAAACTTGCAATTGGGGCTTAGTCTGCCATTCAGTCACCTGTCAAAGCAAAGACACATCCTTATTAAACAGCCCATGCAATCCGATTATGCTGGCATACAATTTCTTATGACTAATTTCAAATCTCATTGGACATATTCCAGGCCCTGTTTTCTTGTGTATGCCTCCACGAATAAAAACTAGTATCCTACGCTTTTGTCACCATACAGCAGAAAGTGCATGGCCTCTGGTGGGAGTCTGACAGGTGTTGGTTTGTCTATCAGGTCCACTCCCTAATATTATACTGTGTGATATCTTGGCCCAGATATTTAAACTTTTGGAGCCTCCATTTCTCCACCTATTAAAAATACCTATTAAAAAAATCAATTCTTAAGGGTGAGGATGGAAAAAAAAACATACACAATAAGTATATAACAACTGGCAGGACCTTTCCTTTCCGAGGTTGGGTACCCAGTTCCATAATTCCTCTGTTCCTGTATTCATTCCACCAATTTATAGTGAGAACCTTCCTGTGCCAAGATGATAACAGGCACTGAGGATGCAGCAGTGACATAAAATAAACCCTCCCTTATGAAGCTTTTGTTCTTATCTGTGGTATGTTATTACATCCTTATAAAGAAAGTTAATCACATATTTCCCTCTTAAATTATAAATATGTATAATTGTAAAATTATCTTCTCTAAGCTAAAAAAAATCCTCTCCCTAAATATGTTTCTTTTATCTCTTTTTTTGTTTCCTTTATTCTTTCTGTTTTCCTTTCCAACATTAATACTTTTTTCTACGTATCCACCTCTATATTATTAAGCTTGGGATGGAGTTGGAGGGTTGGATGGAGAGGCTGTAAAAAATGTGAATTCCTATCGGCAAGATGGTGAACGTCACAGCAAGGAAAGAAAACATGTCATTTGGAGCACGTAATCATGTTTTCAATGAAAGAAAACATATAATTGTGAATACATAATCACATTAAATGAAATAAAATAGACCATAATGAATATTTAATCATGTGTTAAACGATAAATGGAATTATAGCCTATGAGAATTCAGAGAAGGGAGAAAGGTGAATGGAATTAGTCAAAATAAACTTTAAAAAAAAGGCGACTTTTAAACCAACTACAAAAGATGGGAAAATTTTAGATACCGAGAGAGGAGAAAAGTATAATGAAGGATAACATTTTTTTTCCTCCTCTCGTGTGACACACAGGTCATAATTAGTATCATGACTTTAGTTTCTTATTTCAGATTAATACAACACCTTGTCCAACTAGGAGAACACAAACTGGAAACTATTTTGTTGGATTCACCAATAAATCCAAATTTCTCACTTTTTTTCATTTTTTAATTTATGCAGACATAAAAAGGAGCTATCTCTTCAGTTCTGTTTTTAAACACTAGACAGCATACATAGAGTGTCCTGAGACCTCCTGTAGCCGTGTAAGGTACAGCCTCCTCCACTATCTAAGCTGGAAGGCAGCACATGTATCCTCGGACTCCCTCACTAGCTTCTGCATCTGCGCAGGTGTTCTCAGGGTGCTTCCTGAATGCAGGCAGAGGCTGAGAACAACTGGCTCAGAAGGTGTGGACTCTGGACTGGGTTCATCTCAAAGACAGCTTTCCTTGGTCATGGCAGTCCCCACGTACAAGGTCAGACACTAAAGTTGTCAATTCACCCATGTGCTCATGCCCGTCTCTCTCTGCATATTTTGTGGCCATCTGCCAAACTGAGATTCTGGGCATGAAATATTAGGCATCTTGTCCAAGAATGTACCTTTCTATTGATCTTTAAGGAGGCAGATACTTGAATGTGGCCCAGAGTTGGGGCATGAGGCTTTTCTTCTTTATTAGCTTTGGCATGATGGCCATTTTTTTTGTCCACTTTCCTATAGTCCAAGGTATTTTAATGAGAATCCTGGGAGGCATTTATCAGCCCCCCCCCATGATGATTCCAGTGTTCATTTTTGAACCTAGGACTTGCTATGTAATTTGCACGTTCTAGTGCAAAATGAAATGCAGGGGCCCTTATTCAAAAATTCTTCAGTGAAAAGCACACAAAACTAAGCATGAAACCTGCAGCTGTGAAAGTGGCCCTGCTTAGAACCCTCCCCAGCTTCCCATCTGATGCCTCTGCCATCTCCTGATGGTCCTTCTCTCCTAGAGTCTCTTTATTCCTGGATTGACTTCACTCCCCTTCTTGAGCGCCCAAATGTGGTTAGTCCAAGATTATAGCTCCAGCTTGCAAATATTCTTTTTCTACTGCATAACTGTGATAAATCACAAACTAGCATAATGATCTCAATTATTTCTTTCTAAAGATCACTCCAAGCTTAATATCCTAAGCCTTCGTAGTTCTCATACTTTTGCTGTACACATTTCTAATTGTAAACACTCGTTAAAGCTGATCGCTAATACGGTTAAAATGGAATCTGTTTTCTTATCCTCACGCTGCCTTCTTCACTGAATTTTCTTTCAACTTTTTGAATATCTCCTCTCTTTGGCTTTATAAATACAGAGGGTAGCAAAAAATGCAGACACATTTTATGAAAGGAAAAAACTGTATTAAAATTGTAATACTCACTATATACCAGTAACAAAAGATGAATGCAAGTCACATTTGAGCAACTTTTGTAATTACAGAAGACCAATGTAGTTTGAGTATAACAATTTTAATCCAGTCTTTCCTTTTTTAAAATGTGTCTATATTTTTTGCCACCCTCTGTATAAATAATAATCAACATCTAATGTTTTATTAAATTTTGGATACTAATGTTAAAAATTTTTCCTTCATTTTTTTTTTTTTTTTTTTTTTTTTGCAGTTTTTGGGCCAGGGCTGGGTTTGAACCCACCACCCCCAGTATATGGGGCTGGCACCCTACAATAATATTTCTTGATATTTTTGTTTATTTTATCTTGTACCATTGTCTTAATGTTTTAAGTACTTTAAATATTTTCTTTTGAAAAAGTGTAAATAAATAAGATTTGGAAAAATTCTTTTGAAATAAGAATTGGAAAAACAGATGAAATAAAAATATTGCTTTTTAAAGACATATATAACTTACATTGGCTTCAAGTCAATGGGTAATATATTAATATTTGATTTTCATTTGGGAGGTTGTGTTCCAGGAAATATCTCAATTAAGGAATCAACAAAAATTAACCTTTTAATATGCCCTGGGAAAGGTCTATAATTTTTATAACACATAATGAAATGGAAGAGGATTTTTCTAAGAAATCTATCAAGAGTTTTTAACCAAACATAGACTGTGTTAACATGATGTCATAAAATAGTTACAACACTCAGAAGTTTCTCTGATTATTTAAAATTGGAAAATCTTTTCCCATCTCCTGTATGTTTAAACCAATTTTACGTTAATGCTAAAACAAACCACATGGGACTATCTTTCGTTTGTAATGCACTTTCTAGATTATTTTAGCGTCAATGACGATGTGTTCCCTGTATCATCTTTGCCAAGGACAATCTCAGAACATTTTCTATATTGAATTGATAGAAGTCATTCCCAGTATTGTTTTCTTAATGTGAGAAGAAACCTTCAACTTCCAAACCATTTTTGCAAATAGCCTACGATTTTTAACTGCTAGTTTATTTGGGTATTTTATGAGAAAATAAATTGTTACGGTTGGCGTATTCTACAAGTAGTTACTTAATGCAGTATTCATGGGCTCTATAAAGAGAAAGGTTTGTTTTGTTTTCTCTCCCTAGGAATTATTTTTCTGTTCTGCTAGTAAAGTAGCTGGAAGTTCATTCCTAGCCCAAGACATACATCTCAATTACTTAATTGGCTCCCTGCAGATATCCCTTAATGCCGCCTATCATTCACTTACAAAGTAGTTGCCACAGACATCTGCCAGTGCTAAACCTGGGAGCAGAGACGTGCAAAGCCCGCTTGCAATGGTGTCTTCAGCTCTGCAGAGAGCATCACTGTACCCTGGTGTTAAATGCCACGGTTTGTCTTCATTCACTCTCTCCACTCAGCTGATCCCCTCAGTCAGCAGAATCACCATTGCTAAATCTTCTGGAACATGTAGCAGTAAGTTAGTTGGGCTTTAGGTGAGAGGGTAAGAAGTATGTGCTTTACTCATTTTTCCTCAAGATTTCTGGTTAAATGCTGCGGCTTACAGGCCCTACGTTCTACTACTGTAATAATAACATCTGATACTTTTCTCTTTGGGCAACATAATAAAATGCAACCTTTTGGAAAGCTCAGAAATTACCACTTTTGTGTATAATAAAGGCCATGAAAGGTTTTTATGTTTTTATGTTATGAGAGACTCAGGTCCTATGAGTTTTTAGAACACATGTTGAGTTATAGGCATCAAAACAAGCTCATAAGGTTTCAGGCTCATTCATACAAAAATATGTAGAATCTCCATGTGATAAGCACCATCAAGAGTTTGCGCTAATAAACCTCTCTAACCTGGGTGCTTTCCCAGCCTTTCTGATTGCGGGTGAAGGAGCTGATGTCTGTTGGGTGATCCATTGTTGAGATTCAGTTCAGCCACTTCCTTCTCTGTAAATCTCCCCTAATACCAGCTGTGGCCCTCAGGCTATGTGTGGCCCAGCATGGCCATGAGTATGTCTGAAGACAAAACCATAAACTTATCTAACACGTTATGAGGCTTTTTTTTTTTTTTGGTGATTTTTTTTTATGGGATTCAGTTGTGTGGTTCTTGACCGTGAACTTTGTAGATGACAACGTGTCACATAAAATAAAAACATGTATGCACTTACTATTTGTGCACACATGTGGCTTCTTCAGTTTTAGGTGGCATGTGGCTTCCAGTATTCAAGGAGCAGCCTGTAGACTTACCAAGCCAGAAGACTGAACTGATGCCATTAGACCTCACATGTGCTCCTGGTGACTTGGCAAGGCAGTGATTATCAATAATGGTTCAACCTACCATTACAACATTAGGTGTTTAATGTCATTTAGATGTCAGGCAAGCATTCTTATTTGATTATTAAGGATATTCCTCAACTCAGCAGTGCCTCACAATCACCCACTGGGTTTTACAGTTGGCCCCGGCGTTACCCACCTGAGATGTGGAGGAACCCAAATCTGGCTTTCTATTTTCTCACCAGTTACTTTTCACGATAAAAATAAATATAGTCCCTTGTTGATTATTATTTTCTAATTCTAAGCATAGTTTCTTAATTCTCAAAGAAAACAGAACTCCAAGAAATAAAAATGATGGATTAAAGGAAAATTATTCAGTGAAAAGCAGACAGATGATTTTACATTTTTGTCGAGGAAAATAGTAGGGCACTCTGCTTGATTTATAAGGAATTTGTGCAAGTTTTCAAAGACTATAATTCAAAAGGCATTATATGCAAAAGTATGCTTCTAAATTCAATGCGTAGGTGAAGCATTGTGTCATAAGGACAAAATAGTAGAACTAAGAAAACTGTCTTTTCAAAAAAATATTTTTAAAACGTTAGCGCTCAGATGAATCTCATTGTAAAAACTAGTTATGTGGCAGCATATTTAAAGCAAAAATATCGAAGTCATTTGCTGATGGTGAGTTTATTATGCAATGTATGGAAATCTACATTGATTATATTTTCCATGAACAAAGGCGGGTATTGCTCAAATGAGTTTATCTCACCACACTGCAGTCAGGTTAATTTAAGAAACTGGAATATCTGTCAAGAGAAGTTAGGAGAGTAAAGCTGCTAAATTTAGATTTTATGCTTTGAACCAATGATACAAATACAGCTCAACATATTTATTAGAAGTAATGATGACAAATATAATGTCACCAAACACATGTGCCATCAAAAAGCACAACTAAATCAAGATATTTATAAGAAGCAGTAAAAAGTATGTTAAAGTGGGCTCAGTGCCCATAGCACAGTGGTTATGGCCCCAGCCACACATACCATGGGTGGGTTTGATCCCAGCCTGGGCCAGCTAAACAACAATGACAACTGCAACAAAAAATAGCCGGGCATTGTGGTGGGCCCCTGTAGTCCCAGCTACTTGGGAGGCTGAGGCAAGAGAATCACTTAAGCCCAAGAGTTTGAGGTTGCTGTGAGCTGTGCTGCCACAGCACTCTACTAAGGGAGACATAGTGAGACTCTGTCTCAAAAAAAAAAATAAAAAAAAGAAAAGTATGTTAAAGTGATTTTCTTGTTCATTATCAACATTACTGATGGTGCCCAGTGATGGTAAGTAAATGAGAGGGACTTGTAAAATTAATAGAAGTTGATGCAATTGCCACCCAAAACTCATTGGTAAAACTCAAATACTCAAAACTTCAAAGATACTTCATCGAAGTATCATTGCATAGTACATCAGGAAAACTTATGCACAAAAGCTTTTAAAATGGATAACATCATGCAAATCATCATCAAGACTCTGAATTTCGCAAAGGCCAAGAGATTGGATCTTCACCAATCCCAGGAATCCCTTAAATGTATTGATGCTGACTATGGTGATATCACTTACTTTTCAGAAGTACGATGACTAAGTTGAGGCCAAATGTTGAAAAGATTTTATGATTTGCAACATATTATCAAATTGTTTATGGTATCAAAAACCAAATTTGTGCCAGAACTCAATGATGAAAACTGGCTTATAGATAGCATTTCTGATGGATTTAACCATTCAATTAAATGACTTAACCATGCATCATCAAGGTGACAATGAACTTGTCAATACAACATTTCAAACTGTAACAGCATTCCAAATGAACTGTAAATTATGACAAGATCAAATTAAGGCATATGATTCTATGCATTTCAACACATTGGCTACACACCACCCTATGAACAGTGAAAAATATATAGCCTTGTTTTTTGATTTGAAACAAGAATTTGAAGATAAATTTTAAGATTTCCAGGAAAATAATCAATATTTTGGTGAATTTGTGACTCAATTTTCAGTCAACATAAACATTTCACCTTCCAATTTTCAAATGGAATGCATTGAGCTGCAATCTGACATTCCACTTAAAGAAAAATTTGATCGTGTCTCTTTACTGGACTTTTATAGATCCTATCTTCCCAGAGACAAAAATCTCTGTCTTCACAATCATGCCTTATTCATGTCATTGCTTTTTGGCAGTGCCTAACATTTGGGAGCAGGTATTTTCGAGAGTGAAGTATGTTAAGAATCAAAATATCTGATGAGCACCTTGAGAACTCACTGAGTCGCAACCACTTCCAACCAGATGTGATGTGTTAGTTTCTCCAATACAGGGTCAAATATCCTGCTAATTGTATGTTTCCCACTTTTGCTTTTATAATAAAAATATTTAAAAAACCAAAATGCTTTATCACTCAGATATATACATTTTCTATATTAGGGATTATAAATTTTGGACCTGCTTAATGATTTTAAGACTTTCTGAATGGGCCACTACATGAGTAGAATTATTGTGTGAGAATGTTTTCACTTATTTGTGGTGAAAGATATCACAAAAATTACGTCCACTTTTTTTTTTTTTTTTTTTTTGCTCATTAGCTTTCGTTTGTGTTTGTGGGTTTAATGTGTATTAAACATTAAACTGAAGACAGTTCTTTTTTTTCTGATATAGCCCACAGAAGCCAAAAGGTTGGAATCCCTGATATACATATTTAAACTCTCAGATCCTTTTAAATATTCTGCTTGGAGTATCTTAAAGCTCAGGAAAAACAATAAGCTTTGTACTATCTCCAATTCTACCACTTAGTAGAACTAAAACTTAGTAGCTATAGGGCTCGTGTTGGTGTTAGGTTCTGAGAAACATTCCTGTTCTGTGAAGGGGTGCGTGATGCAGTGCAGTAGATATAAGACCTGCCGTGATTGTGTTGCGGTAGATATAAGACCTGCCGTGATTGTGTTGTGAGTAAGGAAGGCTGCAGCTCTCTCATGGCAGACACCGAAGTTCTTAGGTCCTGAGCCACATAAGGAGTTCTATCCGGTCTCTCTATATTCTGACTCACAAAAGACTTCAAAAAACTTGCTCTTCACAAAAATGGAACTGTTTAAAGGTTTACTTACAGGCCTTCTGCCTATATCTTCCTATTAAATAATCATTAAATTCTTTTCATATAAGAAGATTTGGTTGTGAGTACTCTTGGGCTATGAAATACCTTCTCATGTAACAAACTTAGGTCAAGAAATGCTCTGGGCAAGTTGTTCATATGAGATAGGCCCCAGTTTACTCATTTGTATAATAAGGGAAAATACACAATAGAACTGTGATAATTAAAGACATTTTATTTATTTATTTATTTATTATTTTTTTTGAGAGAAAGAGTATCACTATGTCACCCTCCATGGAGTGCTGTGGTGTCACAGCTCACAGCAACCTCAAACTCTTGGGCTTAAGTGATTCTCTTGCCTCAGCCTCCCAAGTAACTGGGAGTATAGGTGCCCCCCATAATGCCTGGCTAATTTAAAGACCTTTTAAACACAGTATCTGGTACACAGGAAATAATGAGTGAGTAGTCACTATTATAAAGTCATTTGCCACATAATCTTTCTAAGTATTTATTCCCCCTTTTTACAAATTTTTTTCCATTAAATCATAGCTGTGTACATTAATACAGTCATGGGGTACAGTGTGTTGTTTTTACATACAATTTGAAAATTTTTCATGAAACTGGTTGACATAGCCTTCATGTCATTTTCTGAATTATTGTGTTAAGACATTTATATTCTACATTTAGAAAGATTCACATGTACCCTTGTAAGAGGAACCATCGGTGTGATCCCACCAATCACCCTCCATCCACCTCTCCTCCCCCCCTTCCCCTTCCTCTTTCCTTCCCCATATTCTTGGGCTATAATTGGGTTATAGCTTTCCTATGAAAGCTATAAGTTAGTTTCATAGTAGGGCTGAGGACATTGGATACTTTTTCTTCCATTCTTGAGATAATTTGCTATGAAGAATATTTTCCAGCTCCATCCATGTAAACATGAAGGAGGTAAGGTCTCCATCCTTCTTTTGGGCTGCATAGTATTCCATGGTGTACATATACCACAATTTATTGATCCATTCATGGATCGATGAGCACTTGGCCTTCTTCCATGACCTAGCAATTATGAATTGGGCTGCAATGAACATTCTGGTACAAATATCTTTGTTGTAGTGTGATTTTAGTCTTCTGGATTGAAGACAGGGTCTATGACTTATTCACTTGTGCATGTTTAGCACCTAGAACAGACCCTGCCATCCAGGCAATGCTTAATAAGCATTTATTAAAATAAAATGTATAGGCCATAAAGTGTTAAGATGTGAACAGTTGACTGTTTGGAGGCTGACTGAAGTTTGGGCCCAAAGAGATGACTATAATTTAGTGTAGCTGTTAAGAACTATGTTAATAAGAATGAAAATGATAAGTTCATATTAAAAAGTCATAGATTTTTAAATGCCAATCAGTTTAAAGGACATTTTGCCCTTTAAAATGCTAGTTTGCTTTCATATTTGTTCTGCCTTCTAATTTCAGTGACGATAACTAAAGAGACTCATCACTCACAGGACTCAGTGGGCTCCTTGGCTGGAAGGATTCACCCTAAAGTCACAGAAAGGCAGGCTTCTTGCAACTGTATAAGTGACATCACACCTTTTCTGTGATAAAATATTTCTTTATTGTTTATATAGTTTTACAAAATGAGTTAAAACTCTGACAAAAGTTCTGTTGATTTTCCAGTTGCTATTTCTTCCTTTCAAATGTAATAGAAAATGCTCCTTTTTTTTTATTAAATGATAGCTGTATACATTAATGCAAACATGGGGTACAGTGTAGTGTTTTCATATACATTTTGAAGTACTTTCATCAAGCTGGTTCACATAAATTTCATGTCATTTGCATAGTCATTGTGTTAAAACATTTATATTCTAGTTCTAGAAAAGTTCACTTGTACCCTTGTTAGACAGAAATATAGGTGATCTTTCCGGTCATCCTCCCACCACCCAGCCGCCCTTCTCCCCTCCCCTTCCCCTCCCCCTCCCCATATTCTTGGGCTAGAATTAAGTTGTATCTTTCATTTGAGAGCTATGCTCTTTAAGAAGAAAAGCAATAGGGTGGTGCCTGTGGCTCGAAGGAGTAGGGCACAGGCCCCATATGCTGGAGGTGGTGGGTTCAAACCCAGCCCCAGCCAAAAACTGCAAAAAAAAAAAAGAAGAAGAAGAAGAAAAGCAATATTTAGAATTTCCTAATTGGCTCTTGGTTTTATATGTGACTTCAATGAAGTACTCTCTCAGCCCTTCTTAGGAATAAATATGGGTATTGAAGTAGTAGCCTCAGGAAATGCATGTAGGTACACACATACATATACCTCTCACTCCCTAATGTATATATTTAAGCAAACACACATATATATGTCCCAGTACCTCCAGATATAAGCATCAGAGCCTGTGCTAACAAACTGGTTATCTAAACAGAGACACACCAGCTGAATGATTCATTTCAAAGCCAAACATCTGCCTCTCATATTAGCAACCACGACTTGCAATGCAGGCAGGTGTCATATACACTGAAAGATATGAAGAAGAAACGTTAATTAAATAAGTGTGAAACCGCCTTGACTTGAAAAGAACTGATAAAAAATATGCCTTCCTTTTTCTAGTAATACTTACAAGCTGTACACACATATGAAAATATGGTCTACCAGATTTTGAAACTAATTTATAACATTGTGATATTGATACAGGAAGAGTTACCTACAGGAACAAAATGTATGTATGAGCAAGGTATGTAGAGATCTATCTACTATACCTTCATGGAAATTTGGTATATAATAGAGAGAGCATTTAAAATCAAAAGGAAATTGATTGTATAAGTATAAAATGAGCTGGGAATTGATTATAAATATGGGACAAAATAGAATTCTATTTTTATTTATATTATACATCCCCAAATTTCAGGTATACATAAAACCAAAAGTAAAACTGTAACTTAGAAGAAAATAGAGGAGAGAAATGATTTTTCTAAGCAAAATTCAAAATGCATAAAACAAATATTTGCTAAATTTGACCATATTAAAAATAAAAACTTCCACTTCAACATAAGACATGATAAATTTAATTAAAACACAAAGCTCAAATTGATATATTTTGAAAATGTGTATAATCACATAATAGTACAATCTATAAGATATAAAACTACTCAGTAGATAAATAGGCAACAGCTTTTAAAAGGCTATTTGCAGGAAACAAAAAACAAACCTATATGGCCATGAGTATTTGAAAAGAGGTTCATAGTAGTTACATTGAAACTAGTTGCACAGAAAGTAGCAATCAGGTACATGGAAAGGAAACAATGAAATGGAAGAAAAAGTATCCAATGTACTCAGCCCTACTATGAAACTAATTATAGCTTTCATAGAAAAGCTATAGCCCAATTATAGCTCAAGAATATGGGGTAGGGTGGGGAGTAGATGTGGAGGGAAGGTGATTGGTGGGATCACGCCTATGGTTCATCCTACAAGGGTAATGTGAATCTTTCTAAATGTAGAATATAAATGTCTTAACACAATAACTAAGAAAATGACATGAAGGCTACGTTAACTAGTTTGATGAAAATATTTCAGATTGTATATAGAACCAGCACACTGTACCCCATAGCTGCATTAATGTACACAGCTATGATTTAATTTTTAAAAAAGGAAAAAAAAAGAAAACAATGAAAGCAACATTGTTAAATATTTGCCATGTAGATACAAATTCAGAAGTCAATCTGGTGATGGTGAGAAACTGGAGAGACAAGAACACTCATGCCCTGCACATTTAACAGAAGCAAACTATGGAACCTAATCCTATGCACCCCAATGTTAATTTGAAATAAAAATACAATAATAAAATAAAATAACAAAACATCTTGTAGGGTTGAAGATGTGTTTAACATTCAACACAAGAGACTTCACTTCAAACTACGTACTTAAAAGAACTTGAATACATAAAAATATAGGATATACACACACAAAAATAATTGCAGCATTATTTGTGTAAAACACATTGGAAATAACATAAATATCCATTAGAGAGGAATTTATAAGTGAATTGTGGTGTATTCACAATGAAACACTTAAAGGCAAAATAAATAAAATAACACTACCTTATGTTAACACAAGTAAATCTCAGGAATTTAACTTTAGCCAAAAAATACAATTAAATGATCTGTAATATAGGATACAGTTTATATAATGTTTGAAAAGTTGTAAAATAAATATGTATACTTTTAAAATACATACAGATGAAGTAATAAAAGTATACATGAAAAGAAAATCAAAATCTGCATATGATTACTTGGGGATAAAATTTAGGAATAGATTCTAGGAACATGCAAAAATCATCTATTAATGGATAATTATTCATTTACTTTTAAAATTAAAAATCAAATATAGAAAAATATTAGTTTTTGGCCGAGGCTTGAGTTGAACCCACCATCACTGGCATATGGGGCCAGCACCCTACCCATTGAGCCACAGGCACTGCTCCTGAAAAATGTTAACATTTAATAACCCAGGTGAGCATGTGATATGCGTTATCCACTATAATTTTTTTTTTTTTTTGTAGTTTTTGGCTGGGACTGGGTTTGAACCTACCACTGTTAGCATATGGGGCCAGCGCCCTACTCCTTTGAGCCACAGGTGGCACTCCAATCTACTATAATTTTTATAACCTTAAAATAGGTCATAAATAAAATTTTATCATCTTTATAAAAGAGCTTATTTTATGTCCTTTAACTGTTACTGTTACCTAGATAGTTTAAATAAAATTTGATTTTCAAAAATTAAATACATAGGGCGGTGCCTGTGGCTCAAAGGAGCAGGGTGCCAGCTCTCTATGCTGGAGGTGGAGGTTCCCACCCAGCCCTAGCCAAAGAAACTGCAAAGAAACTGCAAAAAAAAATTTAAACACATAAAGAGTATATAACATATATAAATAGTATATAACATATAAAGATATATGAATGCCATAAAACTAAGATGTATCCAAGATATTTAACTATGAGAATCTTGTACATAAAAATAAATTCTATCTCAATGGATAAATACACAAATTAATTTTCATTAAGTTGAGTCTTATTTAAGTTATTTTACCTAAAGAAAAGACAGCATTTATTCAGAATTTTGAGGGTTTTTTTTTTCTTTTGAATAGTGGAGAGTTTTCCAATAAGTGACTAGGCTAAATGAACCCAAATATATTGTATCAAACAATGTCCTTTGATTTAAACAGACTATAAAATACTTAATTGCTCAAGCTTTTATTTTTAATACATGATAGTTCAATAACATAAATTGGTTAAATATGATCTCCTTGTGATTATACAAAACAGGAATTTATATGTCTTAGTTTTCAAATCCATGTCTGTGGTATCTCCTCTCCAGACTGCTAACTAGATTCTGAGATTTGAAAAACCGCCTAGGGCTTGTAGGGAAGCCCTGTCAGATTTTAATATGTGATCACCCTGTCTCTGTAACATTGCCCTGGGCTTGTGTCTTCAATATCACAGAACTGGATTATGTTTGAAAACTTGGAATTAGCACTGGGCAAGGAAGTACTTTTCTAAAAGAGTTTTAAAATTTTAGTTGACAATGTTGAATCTCAATTTGCTGAATTCATTCTGGGTGAAATAATTTTCAGACTATTTATTTCTTCATCTTTTCTTCTCTTTTCTTTTTTTCAGGAAAGGTCTTCCCTTTTTTTTTTTTACATTTAACAAATTTTTATTTTTTTCTTTAACAATTAAGAAAGTATATTTATTTTAAAAAAGAAAACATAAAAGAGAACTGACGGGCCAGAAAGGTGTTTCATTTCATTAATTTTTAATGATTATCAGTTAGAGTCCAGAAAGGAGATAGAAGCCACACCAGATTTTTTTCTTTCTCCTTTTCTTTCTTTCTTTTTTTAACCAGAAATTTAATATAAGGAATTGTTAACCAGGTATGAAGTTGTTAACTGAGAAAATGAAAAAGTGGAAAGAGCATATTAAAATTATCATGGAAGTAGCAACTTCAGAAAGCAGGTACTGTGCTTGCAGCTGATAAAATGTTGGAAAACTTAGGTGGTTACAAGAGGGACTCATAGACCTGAAACTCAGGGCTCAGAGTAGAGGATGCCGCTGGGTGGGGTCTCTGATGGGGATGATGGAGGAGGGTTTACAAGTGTAAAACACCCAGAAGCTGCTGTCCTAGGACAGATCCTCACTGCTGGGATGAAGGCACTTTGGTGAAGTGAGGCTTATAGGAACCATATAAGACATGAAGCTCGCAGGAAACCCGCAGGAAAAAAACAAGTACCTCTCTACCTCCTTCTACTGGAAGAACCTAAGAAAAATGAGCTGGGCAAGCAGAAATGAGTTTAGAAGATTACCAGCCCCAAGACCACAGATTATAAAAGGTTGGGAGAGAGCTGAGAAACAAAAAATCAATAGGTATTATACAGTCTAAATCAATATATAAAAATAGGGGGCTGGCATTCTACAATGGTCTGAAAGAAAATAGATATCCTCAGAATCTCCTTGATTCTTCCAATCCACTATCTTTCACATCATAAACATACCTTGATATTCAATAAATTCAGTATTTATTCATTCTTTTAGATGAAATTTATTCACTAACAGCTTTACTAAAGGTATCATTCTGGACTAAAGATGAAATAAACTCAGGTTTACTTCTGTTTATTTTATATATAATCTTGCTTTTAGGTTATATATATATAGTAATATAGATATACTATATAGATATAGTAATATAATATAGATTACTATACAGATATAGTAATATAATATAATCATATAACATATAGGTTATATAGAATTATATTTTACATATATATATACACATATATATATAATCAATAGAAGCCTAACTATAAAATTGAGGTCATAAAGATTTTAGATGGGTTTATCAGTTATTTAAACCACTTGCTAGAGGAGTTCAAAAGGGCTAAGAGATCACTTGAAAAAATATTCCTGGGAGAAACCTCAAGGTATTGAATAAGAAGTACAATTTTATAGTAGGATGTTGGCATTAGAAGGGCATTATAAACAGACTGAATTCTGTTAAATCTGAGCTTACTGGAAACCTGGCAGCAGTCACATGACTCCAGACCTGTTCAATTGCATCCTCCAGGCAGTCCCATTAGTCCAGGTACGCAGGAGGAGAAAGTCTGTACTTGCCAAAACTAGTCTATAAAGACAAGAAATGTTTGCGTCCTCGAATACATGAACATAAACACAAAGTTACACACATGAAGAACAATCAGGCAAATATGACACCATCAAAGGGAACTAATAAAGGTTCAGTAACGGATCCCCCACGGAGATCTATAGATTGCCTGATAAAAAATTCAAAATAATTATTTCAAGGATGCTCAGAGAACTACAAGAGAATACAAACAATTTGATGAAATCAGGAAAACAAAGATATAGAAATATTAAAAACTATTCTGGAGCCAAAATTTATAATAAATGAAATTAAAAATGCAATAGAGATCTTCAATTGCATATTTGATTATGCATAGGAAGGAATCAGTAATCTCAAAGTCAGGTCACGTGAAATTATCCAGTCAAGGATATAAAAAGAAAAAGAGTGAAGAAAGACTACAGAATTTATTGAACATCATCAAGTAAACCAATATACATTATGCTTTTCCCAGAGGAAAAGAGAAAGGGGCAGAAAGATTTAAAGAAAGAATGACAAAAAACTTCCCAAATGTGGGGAAATATGGACATCTAGATCCACGAAGCTCTGAGATTTCCAAATGGGATCAAAAGATTTTATACAGATGTATTATAATTAACTTACCAAAAGTTGAAGAAAAAGAATTTTGAAAGTCGCAAGGAAAACATCACATAAAAAGGGAATTTTTATAAGGCTACTAGCAGATTTCTTAGAAGAAACTTCACCAGGTTAGGAGAGAGTATGATGATATATCTAAAATGTTAGTAGGAAGACAACAACAGTAACAACACCCCTGTCAACCAAGAATAGTTTACCCAGCAAACCTTTCCATCAGAAATGGAGAGGTAAGGACTTTCTCCAGCAGACAAAAGCTGAAAGAAGATATCCCTAATAGATCTGCCTTACACAAAATGACAAGGAAAGTTCTTTAAGATGAAATATAAAGATGCTACTTACTAATATTGAATGCATGAAAGTATAAAACTCCCTGATAACGGTAATTATACGGTCAAATTAAATCTACTCTAATACTGTAGTGATAGTGTATATGTCATTTTAACTTTAGTACAAAAGTTAAAAGACAAAATATTCTCACTGGGGTTAAGTGATGTCGCAGGGTGGTTTTGGTTTGCATTTCTCTGATGATTAGGGATGATGAGCATTTTTTCATATGTTTGTGAGACAGATGTTCATCTGTTTCCTTAAAGAAGGTTTTATTCATTTCTCTTGCCCAGTGATAAATGGGATTGTTGGTTCTTTTTTAGGTTGATTAATTTGAGTTCTCTAGATCCTAATTATCAAGGCTTTGTCCGGTATATAGTAGGCAAATATCTTTTCCCATTCTGGAGGTTGTTTGTATACTTTGGTTATTGTCTTCTTAGCTGTACAGAGACTTTTTAGTTTAATTAGGTCCCATTTGTTTATTTTTGTTGTTGTTCCAATTGCCACAGAAGTATTCTTCATAAAATCTTTCTGATGATTTCTGATATCTTTAAGTGTTTTTCTCACACTTTCTTCTAAGATATTTATTGTTTCATGGCTTAGATTTAAATCTTTTATCCATCTTGAATCAATTTTTCTAAGTGGTAAAAGGTGCGGGTCCAGATACAGTATTTTACATGTGGTTATCCAGATGTCCCAGCACTGTTCATTGAATAAGGATTCTTTTCCCAAGTGTGTGCTCTTGTTTGGTTTATCAAAGATCAGGTGGCTATAAGATGTTAGTTCCACTGCATGGTTTTCTATTTGGTTTCAAATATCTATGTCTTTATTTTTTGTGCCAATACCATGTCCCTATCACAAAGTCCCAAAGCTGCGGACATTGGCATGGATGTGGAGAGAGGGGGACACTTTTACATTGTAGGTAGAATGGCAAACTAAAGCCCCTTTGGAAAGAAGTATGCAGAATCCTCAAAGAACTCAAATTAGATCTCCCATTTGACCCTGCAAATCCAGTATGAGGCATTTATCCAGAAGAAAAAAAATTATTTTATCATAAGAATGTTTGCACTAGATTGTTTTATTGCAGCTCAATTTATAATAGCCAAAATGTGCTAACAATCTAAATGCCCATCAACTCAGGAACAGATTAACAAATCGTGGTGCATGCACAACAGAAAATGTTATTCAACCATAAAAAAGATGGTGACTTTGTATCTTTTGTAATATCCTGGATGGAGTTGAAACACATTCTTCTTAGGAATGTATCACAAGAATGTAAAATAATTGTCCAATGTACTCAATGCTCATATGAACCCAGTAGATGATCTAATGCATGCCCACATAGGAAAAAACTCGTTTCACTTCAAACTGGGAGGAGGAGTAACGAGGGAGGGGTGGGGTGCTCTCATTGAGCAGGCGCGGGTCAGAGTGTTGGGCACACCTTTTGTGTGTGGGACATAAACACAAGAGGGACTCTACCTTACAAAATCATGTATCTTGACCTGTTTTTCGTACCCTGACATTAAGCTGAAATAAATTTACATTTCAAAAAAAGGCAAAAGTATTAAAAATAACTATAGATACAATAATGTGTTGATGAATAAATAATATAAAGATATGAGAAAGCTTGAGTGTCTATGAAGTAATGAATGGATTTTAAAAAACCATACATATAAAAAAATGTCAGTATATGTATATATTATGTGATACTATCAAGCCTTTTTAAAAATGGAAATTCTCCCATTTTTAGCATCTACCTAATCTCACTTACATATAGAATCCAAAAAAGTAAAACTCATAAAAGCAGAGAGCAGAATGGTAATTGGCAGGGATCAGGACTGAGCAGGGGCCAGAGATGTTGGTCAGAAGATATCATGATTCACTTAGCCCAGATAAATAAGTCCTAGAGAAATCATAGTGAATGTAGTTAATATGTTGTTCAGAAAGTTGATCATAAATGTTCTTATCACACAAAATCATAACTATGTGAGGTTATGAACATGTTAATTAGCTTGAGTGTAATAATTATTCCAAAATGTATATATATTTCAAGGCATCAAATTGCACACCTTATATATATATCATTTTTCTTTGTCAAGAATACATTTATAAAGGTGGGAAAAAATCTGGGCTTGCAAAAAACAAAACATATACTTAAAATAGCAAAAATCATCAGATGACCTTGACTATGACATTGATTTCAGAGAATGACTGACGAGAGGGAAGTCTGTGGAGGATATTTAACATTAGACTGGAGCAATGTATGTCTCTGCCGGGAAGCTTGTTACTTATCTAGCCACAAACAAATAGGTAAAGTGTGTCACAATGTTAAGCTGATGGTTGCGCACAGGTTGAGTCAGAGGAGAGAGGACATTCTGGAAAACCTTAGAGGAACATCAGTAATGAAGCAAGACCAGTGAAAAGCGGAGGGAATAAGGTGCCTGAACAAAACACGGATTTCTCCTTTTTTCTATACTGAGCCTCCTATTTCCACACAACATAGATGAGGTGCTAAATGTATTTTCTACATATGTAGGTGGTAGCCACTGCTTCCATGTCCATGATACAGCTGTCCATTTCTATGTTAATTTTAAAAATTATTTTAAAAAATGCCAAAATCAGGTACAGTTTGAACTGAAAAAAAAAGTACTGAAATGCCTCTTTACATTAAGTCTCACTTCCGAATTATGGGATCTTGTGTGAACTAAATATTCATAGGATTAATAAATAAGAATAGTAGATTGAAAAACTTCATTAAAGTCAAACTTAGAAGGATATTATCATACCCTTAATTTATTAAGAAATAGAATTGTAAAAGATTGGAATGCACACACAGAGACATGCACGTATGTGCACACACAGATATATACGTGTATAAACAGACATCTATGCCCATATGCATATACACATACCTATCTGAAGTTAGTACTAAAACATCTGGAGATACTCATTAAATTAGCCTAAACTGGTTTCTGTGGCCAGTATTGTCCATGGGAATAAAGAAGAACGTGTCCAATGCAATGATGTCTTCTTTTCTTCACTGTCACCACAGTTTCTGGAACTCTGTCCTTTTTTGTTATGAATTAGTTTGTTAGGCAATGAAGTAGTTGGCATGCAGCCCCTCTTCCCCACTGTCCTTCATGAATCTACTCTCTCTATGCTGTTGGGCATATGCTATTCTTCAAAGAACTACGTCGTCTAGACTAAACTGTTGTCTCCCCTCGAACGTCATCTTTGCCTCTTACCAGCTGTATAATCTCATGAAAGTATGTAAATGTTTTTGTTTCTCTACTTAACTTCATCTGTAAGACAAGATTTAAAATAATGCCTCCCACTGTGATAAATTAAAGATGCATATGGTAAACTATAGATAAACCACTAAAAAGGTTAAATAAAAATGAGTACTTAGCAACCCCATAGCATCAAGTAGGATATTAAATATTTATCTAAGTTAATCTAAAAGAAGAAAGGAAATGAAGAAAAAGAACAAAGAAGAGAACAAATAGAAAACAAATACTAATAAGGTAGATATCAAACTGAATTATTAATTATATTAAATATAAGCTATTTGTAAAAGCTCCAGTGAAAAAGCAGAAGGTGTCAGAATAATGTCTATCAGTAATTTATTCTAGATACAAAGAGGCATAGCAGTTAAAATAGAATAATGTAAAAAGATGTAACCTTCAAACACTAGTAATAGGAAAGCTGATGTAGTTTGATTTGGGCTGCAAAAGATCCTGCAAATTAAAATTATGGAATATCGTCAAGGAAGTAAAGAGGGAAATGTAAGGCTTTAAATGCTTGTACTAAAAAGGAAAAAAAATTTTCACATCCATGATCTGAGCTTGCATCTTAAGGAACCTCTGTGTGTTTACATTTACACAAAGAGCCTCTTATCTGTAGCCCTGGCAGACAACTGAAGAGGCCATTTTCTGAAGGCTCACGTCCAGTGTCTCTTCTGGAGAGTCTTATTATTTCTGAGAGCAAGCCAGCTTCACATAATGAGCCCTTGCTGGAGACTGTCATTGTCTGTCTCTGCAAGGCTGGGGAGGCAGAAAAGGTATTGCCAGACATTGCGTATAGGAAAAACTCATTACACTCAAATGAGTGATGCAATGTTACCATACAATGACACAACCACTACCTGGAGTCTGATGCTCCAGTTTGTATTTCTATTCTGTTACCAACTTTGCATGAATTGTTGCAAATCACTGAACTCATAGATGAGGTTGACTATCAGAACAGATTTAAAAGTCTTTTTTTATTTTTTTCTAGTTGACAAGTACAATACCCGAGGACCATTACTAAGTACTCTGGAAGAGCAAACCATTGTCTTTTAGAGCTCATAAAATCAGAATTCAATATTTAGATATAATCATCTTTTCTCTTCCTTTTACATTTTAATTTACCATTTAATTTGACAAATGATCTCTAGACGACTGCCTCAGAAAGAGAACTAGATTAATGAGTTTTCATATTTTTAAAACTTAGGTTTATTTACTTTGGTTTATTAAATTATATATGCGCTGGACAATTAACTATACCTCTATTGAAGAAGCTTGAAAATTCATTCATTCATAAGTCTGTGTGGGGGCTGATTCCATAGTACCTTGTAAATTGAATTTCTTCCTCTTACTTTTGCAGTTTTGTTTTTTGTTGGAAATATGAATCACTGTTATGTCATATCTTTCCCTCTGTGACTGTAAGAGATAGGATAACCGATCCTCATCTTACTTGGCATGGCTATTAAAAACCCTGCAGTGCCATTGGGCTTGTTTGAAATCTCCATGAGGAAGCCATCTTGTTTTTGTTTGTTTGTATTTACACAAGGCTTAAGAGACAATTTTTAGAAAAGAGGTTTTGTTTTTAGTTCCAGAGTCCTCTCATTTTTGTTCTACCCCTCAAGAGTCCATTCAAATAAACTTTTTATAAGGCACAATTTTATCAAAATGAAAACAAGAGCAAGGCCGTTAATAAACTAGAAAATCTCAATGAATTTCTTCAACAAAGTAGACTTGATAAAGTTGGATGAGAATAGCCACCATATAGACTATGTTCAGAGAGCCTTACCAGTAAGTAGGGAGTGAGCATGTCTGCAAGATCCCAGGGAGTCTCCTAGACAGGAACAGGACATATCTGGAATTTCTATAGAACGCATATCATCTTTGCTTGCCTTCCTGATTATCCTGGTTACAAAATGATATCATCATGTCCTTTCTACTTCATTTTGTTTAAGATTCTGTCACTCGATCAAAGATGTCCTGAGCCACTTTTTATAAATAAGAATTATTCCTGTCCTTTCCCCAAACCCATCACTCTATTTGAACTTGCTTTAATTTTCTTCATAATATCCAGAATATTAAGTTTTTAATGTGCTCAATGCCTCTCACAAAAGAAAGTAACCTTCTCAAAAAGCATGAAATGTATCAGTTTTGTTAACTCTTTCATTCCCTAGCACCTTGAGCACCTATAATACTCAAAATAATTTCTAGATTATCAACATAAATTGTCGGATTGATTGATTACATTATTGAAATGTGAATAGGAACTTCTGTTTGTGCCTTTTACCACGGCGTCATACTTCCACACTACCATATTTGAAATACCCCTGGTCAGATAATTACTCTCAAGTTGGTTGTTTGAGAAAAGGCAGTAGTCTAAAGAATACCTTTGACCCTTTAAATATAATAATATAGTGTAAAAAAAACGATAGCTACCAGTATGGATGTTGATGTTTTGGGTACCTGAAGATGCCCCAATATAGTGGCCAGCTTGCCATCAATCCACCCATGTGGGCAAACTTCCAGTCAGCTTATTCATTGCTCCATTCTTATATATGATCATTAATAAAGAATTTCCATATACTTGAAGAAAGCATGTGTTGCAACAGATAGCAAGCAAAGTAAAGGGGCTATCTTACCCTAAAAAAAAAAAAAAAAAGAAAAAAAAAGAAAATAAAAAGCAAGAATATTTTAAACAGATTCTAATTTATGTCTTTAGAGGTGTTTGAGAAGATATTACATCCTTTAAACTAGAACAAGATGTTGTCAAGAAGGAATGAAAACCATAGAGAACCCTTGGTAATTAAAAATATGCTAGCTGAAATTTAACAAGAAAACCCAGTCAAGGGGAAATAAAACCAAATCTCTCCAACTAGTCAAGAAACAAAGTAGAAGGGGCAAAAATGATCTGTCAGGAGGTCTAAGAGTCAATTATCGGATTCAAGAAAGAGAGTTGAGGAGAGGAGATTCTCCATAAAATAACTAAATAACACTTTCTAGAAATAAAGAAAAGTATGACCTTTAAATTTCAATGGCCTACTAAGCATAAAGAAGAAGAAACGACCAAAGTAGCACACGTCGGAACATCCCTGTCAAGCCACAGAGCACTAAAGGCAAAGAAAACATCTTCAAAGTCCCCAATAGCAAATTAATTACAAACCCAACAGAAGAAAAGAAATACCTGAGGTCAGAGAAGAACTAAAGGAAATTAATGAAACAAAGTTGGCAGACCTCTTGGTAGATGAAACAAACCAAAAAAAAAAAAAAATAATCCCAATCAGAAATAAAAAAGGAGATATTACAACTGATACCATGAAAATACAAAACATCATCTCTGGATACTATACATAGCCAGGTACAAAAGATTTAATTCTACTTAATCATTGTAACACTACGTATAAATGTTACCAAAATTAACCTTGAAGAGGGAGAGAAAAACTGGAGCTGACAGAAACCAGAAGGCGGCTGCAAAAAACCTGGAGACAAACACAAGATATAAAGAGCCTCCAATAGTCAAGAGATATTGGGTATAAAATAACTGGTAGAAATATAAGAAAGTATTTTAATAACAAAGATTAACAATGGAAAAAATTTTATTTTAATTATATTGTAGGGAAAGGAAGATAAGCTAAATCTTAATCTACAAAAGCAAAAAGTCTGTAAAATAGTGCTTGGGTGGATAAAGAGAGGCGAAATAAGCATATTACTTAGAATTATAGAAACATCTACCAAAACGGAAACCAGGAATGGCTAAAAATTGCAACTGGAGACAAAATACAGAAATTCTTCTCTACCATCTTATCTTTTAAAAGTGGACACAAATTCTTTTGATAAATTCTAACTTTTAAAAAACATGAAGAGATCTTTCTACCAACTTCTTGAATACTAGAAAGAGCCAGCATCCTTTTCAAAATATAAGGAAAATTATGATAAATTAAAGGTCATATTTTAGGGTAACTTTGTATTTTTATTCAGTATAAACTGAAAGAAAAAGTATGAGAGTAATGCCAGGAGGTCTCATTTTTGTCTACATTTTGCCAATTTCCCCAGTTATATTCTCTCTGCACACTCCCCCTAATCTTCTTCTGAATCATTTAAAAATAAATAGCAGACATTCTCTTTTACTCTAATGCTTAATTGTGTATTTCTTACAAAGACATTTCCTGACATAACTGCAGCATGATTCTCAGAATCAGGAAATTTTAAATTGAGACATTGCTGTCATCCATTCCAAAGTTCATAATTAAATTTTCTCTGTGTCCCAATAATGTCTTATATAGACACTTCCATAGTTCTCAGCTTCATAGTGAATTCAGTATTTAATCCAGCATCCCACATCACAGCAGTGATCACGTCTCTTTAACATGGAATAGTTGGTCAGTCTTCACTGCCTTTCTTGACCTTAACATATTTAAGAAGCAGACAAGCTATTTAGAGACTGTATCTCCATTTGAGTCACTTGATGTTTTCTCATGATTATATTCAGGGTTTACATTTTTGGCAGGAATATCACAGAAATAATGCTGGGTTTTCATGGCCTCCCATCAGAAGGTGTGAGATGTTGGTTTTGTCCGTTACTGGTGATGTTATTTTTGATCGTTTGGTTAAGTTGGAGGCCTTTACCTTTCTCTGCTATAAATTTCCCCTCTGCAATAACTAATGAATCCTTTGATTCTGTGTAAGTACCCTGTTCTTCATCAAACTTCCACTCATGAGTTTAGTGTGAAAATAAGGCATTTTACATGGTTAGCAGTAAAAATAAAGTTTGAAGAAATAATAAACTTTCATTTTTAATCTATGTAAGAACTTTTAGTCAATATCTCACAACTATAAAATGATTATAGGGAAAATGAAACTACCAATGTTGATTTCATATATATATTGCTATTTACAATTTTTTAAATACTTTTCTTTTTGGTTTACATGTAGTAACAGATAAATTTTACCCTATGTTTACTAATAATCAGGGAGTGAAGTTATAACACATGAAATAGAAATAAACCACCCATGACTAGCTTACCTGAGAAAGAAAAAGAAAACCAAATCTCAGATTGATGCCACCAATTATGAGGTTGCAAGAAAACAATTATAATAAGAAGTGAAATAAAAATTTTAAACATCAATGACAGAAAAATGATAAATGCCTTTGAGAAAATAACTAAAATAAATCAAAGTATAAAAATTGCCTTATTTTGCATAAATAGTTATGTTGTTATAATAGGTAATTATTCTATGAGTTTGAAACGATTAGCAATAACAAAAAAATCCTCTATCTAATTTCTAGGTAAGATTGACGTTCCTAGCGAATTTGAGCTGAGCTTTGATGTAGTGATAAAGCAAACGCTTTGTTTCTAAGTGCAGAGCACAGTATACAGAAAAGAACAGAAAGGGGCATCAGCACAAAGGGTCAGCTGGTCAGCACAAGAAAGGACCAGGAAGACGGGACATGTGTGTGTGCAGACGACCTCAGTAAAGGGGAGAGTAGTGAAAAGAACAACATACTGTCAACCCCCGAAAATCTGGAGCATGACTGTTGGATTTCTTGTTCTTTTTTTTATTACTTCAATTCAATTTTTTTATTATTATTTGGGACTCATTGAGGGGACAAAGAATTAGGTTACACTGATTGCACTTGTTAGATAAAATCCCTCTTATACTTGTGTCCCGCCCCCATGGGTATTTTTTCTTTAATGATAATGATGAGATGTCAGTGTTAGGGTGAGGTGTTGAGCCCCAGGTGATCACGGTCAGCTTTGGGAACCAGCAGCACCGGCGCTTGGAGATCACCTGTCTGATAAGCAGACAGAGAGAGCCGTGCCGTTGAAACTGAGTTGTCCTCTGTGCAGATGAAGCAATGGCAGCCCAGATGACTTCCAGGGGAAGCAGGAACAAAGGAGGGTATGGCACCCAGGACTCCTCCTTAGCACAGCTCAGTCGCAGTATGGCAGAGGAAGAGAAGCCCAGAGACATTTCAGGGGAGGAGAGAGAAAGGACAGCCGCATTCTCACGTTTTCTGTAACCAGTGTCCTACAGATCCCCCCGCCTCAATATCTCTTCAGTCCGTCTCTTTCCTCCATCTCCTCTGCTCATCCTCAGGGCATTATTTCCTTCATTTTTTTCCCCTGCATCTGTCAACCACAGGTCTCTCACCCTTACCTTTCTCTCCAAATCCACTTTGTGCACTGCCATCATCATAAAATGTTCATCTATCCAAAGGACTGTCCTGATTAAAATCCTTTAGTGGCTCCCTCATGCCTTTAAATTAAACCCAAAATTATGGTACAGACATATTTACTGCATGAAACTCCCAAATCCCCTACACTTATTGACATGCTGGCCATTTTACAAATATTAAGTGGTTTGCTTGGAACACCCTCTTCTCCTTTCCTCACCTGGACAGTGCCTATTCATCCTTAAAAGTCTGCCCTTTTCTTTCACTAGGAATCAAGTGTCCTTCCTACATGCCTATGTGATATCTGGGGCTTTCTTCCGTCACCTTCTGTCACGTTAAAATTACCTTGAGTGACTTGCACAGGCTGAAGAATAGTAGTAACTTTCAGTTGAATTAAAGAGAAAAAAAATACATGAAAACAATTCTGTGAGGCTTAAGAAACAATCCTGTAAAGAACAAAAGGAAAGGGAATTTATAAAAACAAAGAATGAATCACCATGACTGCTAACTTTGTCAAGAATTCAGAGAAGACTTTTGCAGTTTAACTGAAATGGAATAGTTTGCAGAATATAGGGAGATTTTTTAAAAAGGTGTGTCCAGTTCTCTCTAATGATATGACCACTTCATAAAACCATGCTGTGTAATCCATCGGGTCTGTTATACTTTTAATACTATTATTATTTCTAAGTACTTACGTAATAGCCACAGGGAGAGCACTAAGCCTACATATGCATACTTTGTCTCTCCCAACTAAAAGACGAGATTAACTATCTCTATCCTTTCATTTTATGACAGAATTAGAAACCAACAAAAAGTTTAATGTGTATATAATTTTACTGAGAACACCATCATTACAGCAAAGATTACAGTTCAGAGGAAAAAGTTTTCAACTACTTTTTTTCAAAAAATCAAGCATCTATGAAACAGTGACATAAAGTCGTTACACAAAGAGAGACAGAGGCTCACACCTGTATTTTGAGGACTCTGGGAGGCCAAGACGGGTAGATCACCTGACCTCAAGAGTTCAAGGCCAGCCTGAGCAAGAGTGAGACCCTCATCTCTACTAAAAATACAAAAACCAGCCAGAGTGACACAGTGAGACTCAAAACAAACAAACTAACTTACAAGCAAGGAAGGACAGAGAAAGTTGGACTGGCTTTGATGATATGAAAATGTGGAAGGGGGGCTTGCTTTGAACATTGATTTGCAACCACGTCCTGCCTTAGAAATAGTTCAGAGAGTCAAAGTTTGAGAAGTCATTCCAGCATTAGTGTGCTGTGGGAAGGGGAGGTTAGAGGTGGGTTTCATGAAGTGAAGCTGAGAGCATCGGCCAATCAGGGATCAGACCTGGGGAAGAAGAAGGAACGGAAGGAACCGGGGGCCTGGACGTGGTCTCACGAGTGACAGGGACCATCATGACTGACCATGTCAGGCCTCTGCTGGGTTTCTGACACAATGGATCATTTCTTTTTTTTATTATTTTTTTTTATTAAATCATTGCTGTGTACATTATGCAGTCATGGGGTGCAATGTGCTGGTTTTATGTACAATTTGAAATATTTTCATCAAACTGGTTAACATGCCTTCTTCTTAGTTATTGTGTTAAGTCATTTACTGTGTTTCCCCGAAAATAAGACACTGTCTTATATTTCTTTTTTCTCAAGAAGACACACTAGGGCTTATTTTTAGGGGATGTTTTATTTTTATTAAGTATAATACAACAATCTACATTTACTCAAATACAGTTAAGTCATCTTCTTCTGGAATCTGACAGGGGAGCCGACCTTGTTGGTGGAGCTGGCGCTAGTGATGCCTGGACTCCTTTCCCCTAGCTGTTTACATGTGCACAATAGGATGCCTGCGACCGAGGTTACCACACGTGCACCCATACAAGTGTCAATGGCTCAGAGAATGGAGCTGCGGCAGATGAATGGTATTCCAGTCTTCCTTACTGCTCTGCCCTGACATGTGTGGCGTGGCTATGCAGATACGCTGCATAGCCACACCCATCACTATGTCTTATTATCGGGGTAGGGCTTATATTTAAACAAATGCATAGAAATCCTGCTAGGGCTTATTTGGGGGGTAGGTCTTATTTTCAGGGAAGCACTGTATA
>CAUYTI010024852.1:0-20339 GCA_963575145.1 Galago senegalensis | reverse complement strand
AACTGTGACCCCCATTCCTCTTCCTTTCCCCCTCTCCCCACTTGCTCATTCCCCTACCCTACCTTGCATCAGTTCATCTCCTGCCTTCATATTAAAATTGAGTACATTGGATTCTTGCTTCTCCATTCTTGTGATGCTTTAGTAAGAAAAATGTGTTCCACTTAGTGTTTAGGATAATCATATGAATGTCCACAACCACACAAAAGGCATATTTTAGTATTTTACTCTCTCTTCTTTGTTAAGCAGTAAATAAATTAAAACAGATATAATCTGTCTTCTACCTTTAGGTTCAAGCGGGGAGGGGGGGCGCGGGGGAGTAATACTTATTTCAAAATTACTTTGTGTTTTGTTTTAGTTTTGTTTGATTTAGTTTGGTTTCACTCACTTTCGCCTTAGAATTTTGCAACTGATCAGGTATCATCCACCAAAAAAAATAAAAGCCAAACAAGGGCATGATGCCCCTACATGGCCACAGAGCTTTCTCTATACCCCCTGAGGAAGAGGATTCTTACATCTTAACTCTGACCTGAACTATACACTAGCTTCTGGTTAGGGAAGAAAATCATCCAAAGACACAGCTGTGTCCTCATCCTGATTATACCCCATGTCTCAAACCTCAGTGTTTTCTAACATCGTGGAAACCAAAGGACTAATTCTGTGACCATGCTTGATTGACATAATGGCAAAATCAAGGGCAGGAACAAACATAGATATTTAAACTCTATCAAGTCCCATATACACAGAAGGCAATAAAGTGAAATGTACTCTAGAATCAGACAGAGTCAGCTGTGTTATATACTGGCTCTTGACCTTGTTAAGGTTACTTCCTATCTAGCCTTGTTCTTTTCTGATATTAAGATGGAAGTTGAGGGTATTGATGGAATTGTACCTACTTCAGAGTTGTTGAGAGGTTGGAATTATGTAACACACTTACTGCACTCAATAAATTATGGCACATAGGCAACACCAGTAACTTCTGGCAGTTTAAAAATTATTATTTTCTATGGCCTTTTCTTCTATTTCTGACCCTTTGCTCCCAGTATTTCACTTTCTGTTTGTGTATGTGATGCTATATTTTGAGATCCCTGGATCATTCATTTTCTACTCTATGCACACCTGCAGTCTAATTAATGTATACTCATTATCTTCATTTGTACTTGCTTTGTTTTAGAAAGAATGAAAGAACTCTCAAAGCTATTCTTCTTTACTAAATTAATATGACACATAATTGCACAGACTGGGTCAAACATGTGGTATCACGTGTGATAAATGGCTCCGGAGCACCAAGATCATTGGAGAAGCAGAATTTGACATTCCCAAGAAGGAAACATCTTCTCTTGCTGTGACTGGGCATGTACAGAGAAGTTACCCTACTGATTAACAGAAGGATTTTTTTAACTACCCATAATAAACCCTTCATTTACTGTAGAAATACAAGTATACCCCGCCTTTTTTTCTTTACAACATCTCTGGCATATGATTGCTTATCTTTAGCTTGAATATTTTCAGTGACAGAGAATTTATTACTTTCATCAATAAATCAATCCCAGGTATACATACAATTGGAGTGATGGATAAAGAAAACCATTCAGTGGTGACTGAATTTATCTTTATGGGCATCACTCAAGACCCTCAGCTGCAGATCATCTTCTTCGTGGTCTTCCTCATCGTCTACCTGGTCAATGTTGTGGGGAACATTGGTATGATCATCCTCATTATAACAGACACTCAGCTTCACACACCTATGTATTTTTTTCTCTGCAACCTCTCCTTTGTTGACCTTGGCTACTCCACGGCCATCGCCCCTAGGATGCTGGCTGACTTCCTAACAAAGCACAGAGTAATCTCCTTCTCCAGCTGTGCCACTCAGTTTGCTTTCTTTGTGGGTTTTGTGGATGCCGAGTGCTATGTCCTGGCTGCCATGGCCTATGATCGATTTGTGGCCATCTGTCGGCCCCTCCACTATAGCACCCTCATGTCCAAGAGGGTCTGCTTGGCCCTCATGCTGGGCTCATACCTGGCTGGTCTGGTGAGTTTAATAGCCCACACTTCCCTCACCTTCAGTCTCAGCTACTGCGGCTCCAATATCATCAACCACTTTTTCTGTGAAATCCCACCACTCCTGGCCCTCTCTTGCTCAGATACCTACATCAGCGAGATCTTGCTCTTTAGCCTGTGTGGCTTCATTGAATTCAGCACCATACTCATCATCTTCATCTCCTACGCCTTCATCCTCATTGCAATCATCAGAATGCGCACAGGTGAAGGCCGCCTGAAGGCTTTCTCCACCTGTGGCTCTCACCTGACTGGCGTCACCCTTTTCTATGGCACAGTCATGTTCATGTACCTGAGGCCAACATCCAGCTACTCCCTGGACCAAGACAAGTGGGCATCTGTGTTCTACACTGTCATCATCCCCATGCTGAATCCCTTGATCTACAGTTTACGAAACAAGGACGTAAAAGCTGCTTTCCAAAAACTAATTGGGAAAAAGTCTCAATAATAATTTTAAAAAATGAAAATCTGCTTTTGCCACAGCTAGATGATAATGGCAAAAAGATAACAGCAGAAAATAAAAGATAAAAATAATTTTCCCATAAATACTCCCAAGTTACTATCACCTCACTGAACGAACCTTAAGTTCTGAAGGTTTTTCTGTAAACTTCAATTCTATAACCTGAAAGGAACATTAACTCAATTAATATTTTTAAAAGACACACTGAGCAAGATGCCCTAGGGTTTCTTTTTTTTAATGTAAAGTTTATTTACATAGTGATTGGAAATTAAACATTAATGAGAATTGGGGGCAAGACTTGATAAGTAAAATAAATGAGTTAATCATTCGAAAGCA
This sequence comes from Galago senegalensis, assembly GCA_963575145.1. Classification (NCBI taxonomy): domain Eukaryota; kingdom Metazoa; phylum Chordata; class Mammalia; order Primates; family Galagidae; genus Galago; species Galago senegalensis. The sequence continues at coordinate 17,488 of CAUYTI010024852.1, read as the reverse complement.
AATTTATTTTGTGTCATGAGTGTGAAATTCAAATGCTATAAATGTTTCTATACTGAAAAGAAGTAAGAGGAAATGGAGTTTAAAATGTGGGAGAAAAACGTTGGTGTGAGGGATGACTTAACTTAGTCTGAGATCTGTATATTATACATTTAGTACAAACTTATACATGTCAGATTTTGGAGGGCATAGACATAAACACATTTTTGTTTGGTTTGGTTTGGTTTTATCATTGCATGTTAATTGAGGGTACAAAGAAGTAAATTTCACTGTTGCATTTGTTAAGTAAAGTCCCTCTTGTAATTGTGTACCATCCCCAAGAGGTGTCCCATACACCATAACATTGTGCCCCTTAAGTGGGAGCACCCCAACCCCTTCCATCCTCCCTGCTCCCAGCTCACTCATTCCCCACTTCCCATCTTGAATTGATTTGGGTATTTCACTTATGTGGGTTTGTATTAGATCACCTACTGGCTTCATATTAAAATTAAGTACATTGGATTCTTGCTTCTCCATTCTTGTGATGTTTCACTAAGAAGAATGTGTTCCAGCTCCGTCCAAGTTGATACAAAAGATGTAAAGTTTCCATCTTTTTAAGGGCTAAATAGTATTCCATAGTGTGCATAAAGCATAACTTGTTGATCTCTTCCTGGGTTGGCAGGCATTTATGTTGTTTCCACATTTTAGTGACTGCAAATTGAGCTGCTATAAATAGTCTAGTACATATGTCCTTATGATAAAATGATTTTCTTTTCTTTTGGATAAATGCCTAGTAATGGGATTATGGGATCAAATGAGAGGTCTAATTTGAGTTCTTAGATTCTCCATACTTCCTCCCAAAAAGGTTGTATTAGTTTGCAGTCCCACCAGCAGTGTAAGAGTTTTCTCTTCTCTCCACATCCACTCTAGCATTTGTAGCTTTGAGACTTTGTGATGTGGGCCATTCTCACAGGGGTTACATGATATCTCAGGGTGGTTTTGATTTGCATTTCTCTGACCATCAGGGACAATGAGCACTTTTTTCAAATGTTTTTTAGCCATTTGTCTGTCTTCATCAGGGAAGGTTCTATTCATATCACTTGCCCACTAGTAGATGGGATTATTTGCACTTTATTTGTTGATTAATTTGAACTTTGTGTAGATTCTAGTTATCAACCCTTTGTCAGATTCATACCATGCAAATATCTTTTCCCCTTCTGAAGGTTGTCTTTTTGCTTTACTTCTTGTGTCCTTAGCTGGGCAGAAGCTTTTCAGCTTAATTAAGTCTCATTTGTTAATTTTTGTTGTTTTTGAGTTGGCCACTAAAATCATTGTCATAAATCTTTCCCCAGTCCAACATCATCAAGACTTTCCCCACACTTTTTTCTAAGATTTTTTTATCATTTTGTGTCTTATATTTAAATCTTTTATCCATCTCAAATCAATTTGTATAAGTGGTGAAAGATGTCAGTCCAGTTTTAGTCTTTTACATATGGTTATCCAGTTCTCCCAGCACCATCTATAGAATAGGGATTCTTTCCCCCACTGTATACTTTTGTTTGGTTTATCAAAGATCAGATGGCAACTAGAGACTGGTTTCATTTCTTAGTTTATATTCTGTTCCATATGTCTATATCTCTATTTTTGTGCCAATACCATACTGTTTTGATTACTGTAGACTTGTTGTGGGGAATGTTGGTATGATCAGTACAGCCTAAAGTCTGGTAGAGTGATCCTTCTGGCTGTGTTTTTATTACATAAAACACATTTTGATAACAAAAAGTTTATTGAGTTTCCAGTTACCATATTATCTCTCTAAACATGTTGTCACACATAATAAAACCATCAATTGTGGAAAGTCCAAGAAGAGCTTGGGGCTGAGGCTGTGCTCATAAGGAGCTGTGTGAGCATTGAAAGGACCCTTTAGTCAAAAGGCTGCTTTTACCTAATATTAACTGGATACTTTTGATATTCTCTGCCTAATGTTAGAAAGGGAGGGTGCCTTGACAATACTTAGATTCCAATCTAAGTATTATCAACTTTGCATATTGGCTTTCTTCAGCCTTCAGTGAAAAACCTAGAACTCTGAGAATCCAAGAGCAACTCATAAGGCTAATCTTAGCAAGGTCGTAATTTCTATAAAAATAATTTACCTGCTTCCATCTATTGCCTAGGTGGAGTGCCAGTACATCATGGTAGCTTACTACAATCTTAGGCTCTCATGATCTTCCTGCTCTGCCTCCTGAGTAGCTAGGACTGTAAGGTGGCACCACCACAACCAACTAATTTTTCTATATTTTTGTACAGATGGGGTCACACTATTTTGTGCAGTCTGGTCTTGAACTCCTAGACTCGAAAAAACCTCCTCCCACAGCCTCCCAAAGTGCTAGGATTACAGGCATGAGCTGCCATGCCCAGTCAATGATAGGGTTTTGGCAAGCTAGTGGAAGGCTGGAGAGGGCCATGACACCCAAGGAAATATAATATAATTAGAAGAGAGAAAAATTTTAGATGGGTCTCTTGCAAAGACTGATATTGAACTCCTGAGCTCAAAGGATCCTCCAGCCTCCCCCTTCCTGAGTGCTAGGATCACAGACATGAGCCACCGTACCCAGCTACATTTAGCATTTTTCAAAGGAGATGCTGCAATCTCTAAGTATGTCACATAAAAGTGTTTAATAAACATTAATTCTTTCTATTTTTCCTTCATTTATACCTTAAGTATATATGATTATGGCATCAATGCTATCTAACTAAGTGAGAGCACTAAATATTTTATTTTCCATGCAGTTTTTGGTAAAGCATTGCAATAAACTGATAATGACAAGACAAAAGTAGATAGACATTGGATTGTCTCAGCCTTAGTACAAGTTCCACCAATTATTGCCTCAAATAATTCCTTTAATGTCTCTGAATTTCAATCTCTTCATTAGTAAAGTTAAGACTATTTTTATGCCTTATCTATTTTATTAGCTTGCCTAAATAAGATGTTAATAAATTCTTCATGTTTGAAAAGGCCTATCTTCTTTTTCATATATTAAAACATTTTTTCCAGTAATAAACTCAAGAATGGTAAAAAGACCATCATGTTCTCTATAGCAGAATACATGTGCATATGAATTGATGTTTCCTTAAATCAACACATAGTTGATAATCCTTGTACTAGAGGTTCTGAAGGCAAAAATTGATGCAGAAATGATTAAGAGCAGAGAAGTTAGAGTGAGATAAAACTGAGATTCAATTCAGCTTCTTCTACTCTAGAGCTTTATGACCTCAGGTGAAAATTTTATAATCTTTGCTTTAAGACCTGGTGGAAAATATAAAAATCTGTATAACTCATCACATGGAGTTTACATTTTTAAGGAGGTAAAAGAAATGCAAATATTCTGTGTTACAGCAGGAAAAATGCCAAAGAAAAGAATTGCAGACAAAGTGCCCTGGTAGCTCATACCGAAAGATGGCACGTCTACTTGTGAGACAAGGGGAGGCATTATGGAGAAGGGGGTATCTGAGTTGTCTTTAAAACATAGACCAGAAAGTAAGGAGAGAGGAAAATGAATAGAGAATACCTGAGGGAGAAAATGGTGAATAAAGGGTTGAAAATGATGGGGCTTGTCCATGACCAATTTGGCCTGAGTACCCAGTGGGAGAGTTTGGTTATAAAGTGGAAATGTAGATCAATGACGTGTCACTAATTTAAGTATGTGGGAGATTATCAGAGAGATTTCTATAACATACCCATTAGCAAAGCAAACTCCAAAACCCACAGACCTACCTGGAAAATGCACATTTCTGTATCATATTACAAACCAATCACTACTTTTTCAATAAATCGTTCTTGGATTCACCTTCCAGTGTTTCATATCTGTAAAATGGTGCCAGTGATACTACATCATGGGGTTGCTATGAGGACTGAGACAGATAATGTGGCCAGCTGTCCCTCTTGCTCAGGGCAGGTTTGGTTTTTGCCTGTTGTCCTGGAGAAAGTATTAACAATGCTACACTTTACTCACAAAAATTCTCTAGTTCAGATATTAAAATATATGAAAAACTGCTGTAGTATATTTAAACTGTCTAGGTAGTGGTTTATCCAATGTTTTAGAGAAGTAATGTGCATGCAATTCTGTTATAACCCTAAAACATATATGCCTTAACATGATAACTCCCTTTGGTAGACTTTGAGACTTTAGAGATGGTTCATTTTCTATCCTCAGGTCCTGGAATTTATTAAGTGAGCAGCAAATGTTCATTAAACAAATGAATGTCCACACCTTGTTAGGGTGGAGAACCACTGAAAAAAACCTGATCAATTCTGGGTCTCAGAAGATCTTCTAGATATACGTATAAGCTCCTTAAGATCCATAGGAGAGTATGAGTAACCCTATTTCTGAAGATGATGAAACTGGAGTTAGGAAAGTTTAAATGGCATGTAAGGTGCTCTTAGCTTCTCAGTGTTTTAGTTAGGCCCACTCTAAGTTAGTGATCATACACAAGCTGCTCAAAAATGTGTGGATTCCACCAAAAAATGGTCTACACAGTGAATTTCCAAAAACTAAATATTCACTTCCACTTGTTTTACATGTTTTGCCTAAATGTAGCCCCTATAACTATGGGTTTTTAAATTTTTTTATATGTTTAATTCATCCATTTTTAAAGCATGACAGATCTGATGGGCTGGTAATTTTTCAAGAATCAAAAAAATTGTTCCAACTGCATATACCTTTTACATTTTGAGTTTCTTTTTCAAAAATAATGTAATATTAGTTTTCTAAATTATAAACAGTGAAATAATCACCCTTGTCTTTTTGATAATGTTTGGGAGAATGTTGAAAATTACTTTTTGCTTTAAATAAATAGTTTAGAAGAAAATTTGTCAGAAGTACGTGTTTCTAATCCTACTTCATATTAATACATTAGGCAGATACAGATGTACATATATATACAAATATATCAAGTCATTTGTGCTGCAAGGTAAATATTAAAAAACAACAACAAATTCTACTATATAATGAATTTGAATGTTTGGTTAGTGATTTTGCTTTTTACTTTTTACATCTTTTAACTTTTAAGCCACTGATATCTACTTTGCCTTTACCATTAGTGCTGCCTTATTTATTGACTGTACGTGATCCTTACATTTAGTTAGAGAAAATGATTGCATTTAAGTTGTTGGATGTCTCTGAAAAATGAATTACGTTATTTTATTGTACTCTAAGGTGTTGAATAAACAAATAAGAAATAATTTTTAAAAGTTTAACTTAGTAGCCTGTCAATAGCAGACTATATTTATTTATTATATCATAGTAAATTAGGTTTATTATATATCACACTAAATAAGAATAAATATTATAAGTTACTTATCATATCATATTGAATTGGGGGGAAGAACAGAGCTTAGATTTGGCTACTCCCTTAATTTTAACAATAATCATCTTTAAAGATAACAGTGTCTGAAAAGATGAAAACACAAGAATCACTCTTTTGCACAAGTTTTTGCTGCTAATGAATGTCCTCCAGACATCATACAGAAAAATCCTGCAAAAACCTAAATTGTGCTGTATCACTCTTTTTAAAACTACTTATATGTTACTGGGAATTAGTCGCTACTACTAAATACAATCAGCTCTGCATGGCCTGGTGGCCGCCTGCTTCCTCCTCCTCCTGCTGCTCCGCTTCTCACTGTTTGCTTTTATTATTTGTCTGTTTTACTCCCTCAAATGGAGCTCACTCTTTCAAACCTCCACTCTTTGTTCACAGCCACCCTCTACTAAGATTGATTTCCTCAATTTTACTCTTCTCCCTCCTTCTGGTCCTCCAGGCAGCCTTCTCAGAGAAGGGGGGTGTCTTACCTATTGTCTGTCAGTGCGCCATGACGATGACTTCCTTCACTACGATTATCATACTCTGTCAAGATATGTGCATATATTGTATGTGTGTAGGAAACACTTGTGAGTGTATACAACAATTATGACATGCATGTATAGGAGGACAAGACACATCTCTATTTTAACATTATATTACATAGTCATGCAATAACAGATTATGAATGAATAAATTAATCCCTTCACTAATATTTGACCAAATATTCTGATTCTAATCATTGCCATCCTACTGCGTACACAACAGTCTAAGACCACCAGGAATAAACTGGTATAGACATAGAACAAAATTCTTTTATTTATTGCCAAGAAGAACATATCCCAGAGGAATCAAACAGGAAGAAATAGCTTTTGGGGGAAGAACAGAGTATAGGTGAAATTTAAATAAAGCAGTATTTTGTAGACTCACTGCAAAGGGATTGTAAAGGAATCAATATCAAATCTAAACCAAAAAGTAGATGCATTAGAAATTGAAACTTCTTCAAAGTGAATTAGATTCCTCAGGCAGAAAAATGATGTTTCATCCTGTTGGTATAATTTCAAACAGTTAATTTCAGATAGTTTGTGATTGTTTAAAAAAAAATGAAGGTTCTTGTTTTTGTTTTTTTGCCTTTTTCTGTGAGTAACAAAATAGTAGTCATTCAATAAAGGGACTTGTCTTAACACATTATAGCTCTGCTGTGACTCTGTAGGACTGTTCTTTTTCTGTCAAGTTTGTAACTGGACTTATGTGTGTTTTAAGAATAACATGGGTGGCTGGGTGCAGTGATCCACAGCTCTAATCCTAGCACTCTAGGATGCCAACATGGGTGGATCACTTGAACTGAGGTGTGGACCCTCTCTCTATTAGAAATAGAAAAAGTAGCCAGTTGTCATGGCAAGTGCCTGTAGCCCAAGCTCCTTGGGAGGCTGAGAAAAGAGGATTGCTTAAGCCAAGAAGTTTGAGGTTGCTGTGAGCTTTGACACCATGGCACTGTACCCAGGGCAACAGAGTAAGACTCTATCTCAAAATTAGAGAAAAAAAAAAAAAGAAAAGAAAAGAAAAGGAAAGGAAGAAATGAATGGGAGAGGGATATTGACTGAGCAAGCTAGTTTTTCCTCTCTCACTTCATATTCAGGATGTAATTAGATTAACCCCAAAGCTTAGTCCCATTAGCAGCTTTCATGCCTTTTGTTTTGCAATAACTCTCCTTAAAGCTCCTTTCACATCCTGGTTCCTCAGGCTGTAAATCAAGGGGTTGAGCATGGGTGTGACCACCGTGTAGAAGACCGCAATGATCTTGCCGCCAGCTCGCGAGGACTTTGACTGTGGTCTCATGTACATGGAGATGGCAGTCCCATAAAATAAGGCCACCACTGTCAAGTGGGAGGCACAGGTGGATAGAGCCTTGTACCTCCCAGTTCTCTGCTTCCTGAGAACTGACTGAAGGATCCAGGCGTAGGAAACAACAATGAGGAGGAAAGGGATGAAGACGATGATGATACTGAAGATAAAAACCACAAACTCGGTGAGAGAGGTGTCTGTGCAAGCCAGCCTCAGGACAGAAGGCACCTCGCAGAAAAAGTGATTCAGGATATTGGGCCCACAGTAGGAAAAACGCAAGGTGAGAACATTGATAACCATGGAACTCAGGAAACTACTGGACCAAGAAATGACTGCCAGCAGGACACAGGTGTTACGGTCCATGATGAGGGTATAATGAAGAGGATGGCAAATGGCTACATACCTGTCATAAGCCATGATGCCCAGGAGGACGCATTCAATCATTCCAAAGGAGAGGGAGAAGTACATCTGAGTAGCACAGCTAGAGAACGGGATGGAATTCTTTTTCCCCACCATGTTGGACAGCATTTGTGGGACATTGGTGGATATGTAGCAAATGTCCAGAAAGGACAAGTTAGTGAGGAAGAAGTACATGGGGGTCTGGAGGCGAGGTTCTATATGGATGATAGTAATGATGATAACATTTCCACATACTGTTAATAAATAGAAGAACAAGAATATGACAAAAAGAATAAGCCGAACCTTTGGCTCTGAGGAGAGCCCCAGGAACACAAATTCAGTCACAGTGAGGTTTGTTTTCATGGAACCCATGTTTTTCAGGCAACTTTCCTCTGTTATAACTACTTACTCACATGAAGAAAAAGTTTCTTGGGAAACCAGAGATATAAGAAAGTTAGTAAGGAGGTATCTTGGGCTGACATGAAGTCTTGAGTATCTGAGCTATACTGCAAATGAGAAGTTTTTCTTCTGGTTTTTGAGGGAATATGCTCATGAAATAAGAATATTAAATTCAAATACTGACTAGCATTAAGCAGATATTCTTGCTTTTTCAGAAAAAGAATGTTTTCTTGCCTGCGCATAACCATTTCCACCCCTATTTATTTATTCTTCAAAGCCTACACATGATTCACTTACTTCAAAGAGAGAGTCAAGTCTGGTTTTGGTCTGTGTCTTACAACAGAGCCACACAACGCAGCTCTCAAGCAAATAGCAGTGAAGGCTGTGGCTTCATGTGCAACCTGACCAGCCTGTAAGTAAAGGCAGGAACAGAAGCCTGACGCTTCACCCTGTATCAGCCAGTGCAACCTTTCGGTGCTTACACACGTGACGCCCAAAAGAACAAACTCTGTGCATACTAACAGCAAAAGCAGTCCTGGGGCACGTTAGTTCCTAACTCTCTCACCTGCACCACTTTCACACTGTTTCATTATGTATCAAACATGAATAACAGTAGAACCAATTTTCTGTGCAGTTTTAACAATTAACAGAAATAATGTAGTCCCATCCAGTGGCTCATGCCTGTAATCCCAGCACTTTGAAAGGCCACGGCTGGAAGATCCTGTAAGTCTAGGATTTATTCCAGATCAGCCTGAGCAACATAGTGAAACCTAGTCTCTACAAATACTAAAATAAATTAAAAATTTGCTGAGTGTGGTGGCACACACCGTTAGTCCTAGATACTCAAGAAGCTGAGCCAGGAGAATCCCTTGAGCCCAGAAGTTGGAGGTTTCTGTAAGCTGTCATCACACCACTACACTTCAGACCAAGAGCAAGACCCTGTCCAAAAAAAGAAAGAATGTATTCAAAGATGTTAAGGCAATATCTACACATAAGAGGCAATCCAGAAATAGCACATATTATTAATAGTTATAATAACATACAGTGATGCTACGTTTATCTGGAACTCACTTCATAATAATAACAATTTCAGAGAAACGTATCAAGTCTAGTTAAAGTTACTTGGTCTATTTACTGAGACTTTCTTAGGACCCTTTCTGAGCCTATTTGCTCTGAGTTTATATAGAGGGTGAATATGTTTGTTTTAGTGACTTCTACCCCAAGCAGTTTAAGAGCTTAAAAGGAGCGAGGCAGCAAGATGTGGCATGAAGGAAAAAACCTGAAGGTAGCAGAGTAGTAAGAGCAAGAAGCAGCCACCAATTACTCATCCAGTCATCTGCTCATTCTTTCTTTTGTCTTTATTTTTTCTCTCTTTATTCTTTTCAAAGCTATTCAGTTTGATATTTTAGTATGTACCAGATTCTGGGCATACATTGGTAAATACAACATGCATTTATGATACTCTTATGGAGCTTACAGTCCAAAGAAAATTTCTATAAAGGAAACAAACTGGTTCCTGGAAAGTGGAGAATCCAGCTCAAGAGGATATGTAAGAAATAAATACTTACAGGTCAGGAAAAAGAATACATCATGCAAAATATCCTTTTGCAAGTAATACTCATATAGGTAGTGTGTGCCAGAGGGTTTTCATAAAACTTGATTTAAATCAGAGTTTTCAAATTAGATAAGTCTGTAAACTTATAAACTATATAATCTAAAATATCAAATCCATGGGGAAAGGAAAGTTTACTAATGTCTTCTGTTAGGCAAAAGCAATATAAGTACTTCATTTATAGTATTATCTTGATTATATTAGAAAGTGCATCTAGCAATTTTAGTATAATGCTTTAAAATTGTAAATACTTTATAGACTAAAGATACTAAAATTACACAGACTTCAGATTTATCCAATTTGACACCCAGTTTCTTAAGTTCTGAGACTTATTACTGTGAAGACATGCAGAGGCTACATTTAAGGCCTGTGTGCATTTATCCCTGCCAGAATTCAGGACGCCTACATTGGCTATTAATTCATCAACAAATAACATTTATTGTTGAAAATGCAATTTAAGAACTAAGAATTTTAGGACTATGGAATAAATATCTTATCAAACCATAATCTTCTCTCCCACCCAATTAAGAAAGAACATTAGGAAAGGTTATCAGACAGCTCAAAAAATATCTTTCTAAATAATCCATTACTTTGTGATAAAAGTTATGCTGGAGAAAGAATTATCCTTTGATAAAATAAAAGCACCACTTATTATAGTGCTTTAAAACAACACTGTAGATACTAATTCACCATTTAGTTGTGAGTCAGTCTCACAAATCCTGTTGAGCAAGTTGTGAGGATATGGTTTGGATAAGGGATGTCAGAGACCAGAGGAGAATGTGACAGCAGAGATTCCTGGAAGGCCATGACCTGACAGAGAGTCAAACTTCAAAAAATGCTGTGCTGGGAAACATCATGACAAAAGTCAGCAAATTCGGATGTTACGTGGAGGCAAATAAATCACCTTTCCCTTCTGAAAAAACTCTCTGCAGGAAAGAAAAAAAATAATCACAAAAACCTACTGTGATCTTCTGTTCCATTGCAAACATTTTTCTAGGTCCTCAGAGGCAGTACATTTCATCTTCACAACTCCAAAATATATTTATATTTATTTTAAAGATAAAGATATTACAGGCTATATAACTATTTCAGAGTTAGAATATATAGCAGTCATAATTTGAACTCAAGTCTGACTGATCTTGATTTGTTCTTTAGTTAAACAATTTCCGGTTTTATTATTATTGTTATTTTATTAGAATTATTTTACATCTAAATAGGCTACTGTCAATATAGATATGGCAGATAAAGTGTATCCTAAGGCCATAAGCAATGTATGGAATTAACCTACGTCATACCTGTTGTCTTCACATAAGCATATGAACAAAACCCTATAAAAGACAGAGCAAGTAATATCCATATCCAAAAAATACAATTCTGTGGAGATAAAATAAATCTCATTTTATGATAACCCCGAGTGAGATACTGCTATAATCCAACTTGATTATTTTATAAATTTGAAATAAAGGTTGGTAACTGCATTTACAGTGAAATCCCTAGGTCATCTGAGTTTTGTTTTTTTTCTTTTTTTATCAGAGCCTTAGCCTGAATTTTAAATTCTTGAGGGATAATGTCCCAGACCAATAATTAAAATTTAATTATTTGATCTGAGGGATTTCTTGTTTTGTGTTTGTTGGTTTTGCCCACATTCCCCTCCCCTGAATATGAACCGTGGCATGTTCTCCAAATGACCAGGGTGTTCTTATCTTTCTGTATTGCTTAACACTGGTGATCATGAAAATGGGTACATTGATTACAGGAACAGCCAACACCTGAAATACAAGCTCCAGGGACCACACACAGAATCCATAGGAACTTAGAGATGGTTACTATGATTTTAGTATATTCTCAATTATCCAAAGCAAGTTTAAATTATACTTCCTTCTCCCTGATCATGGTAAACTCAGGGCCCATCTCACACTGCATAAAACAGCTAAACACAGTTTATAAAGAAACAGCAAAGCTGGCCCTGGAACTTATTACCTGTGTGAGCTCAAACATAACATTTCATTTTCCTGATCCTCAATTTATTAATTTCTTTTTTGTTTTCTTTCTTCCTCCCTTCCTTCCTCCCTTTCTCTAACATACAAATATTAATTGTATGTATTTATAAGATTCAGTGTGATATGATGATTTATGTATACTTTATAGAAGAGTTAATCAGCTTATTGATCACCTCACTGACTTACCATTTTTGTGGTAAACATGTTAAAAATTATTCTTTAAGCAATTTTAAAATATCTGATACATTAACTATAGTCACCATTTAGTGCAATAGATCACTGAAACTTATTTCTCCAATTTTTGTACTGTTTTATCAGCATCTCCCATGACCCTGTCTTTCTCCCTTCCCCATCAACTTGCAGTAACGATCTTTCTATTCTGTTTCTATAGTATCTGTCCTCTGATGTCTAACCTATTTCACTTAGAGTCATGTCTTCTGGTTCCATCCCTGTTGTTGTGAATAACAGATTATTATATTTTTAAAAGCTATATAGAATTCTGTTATGTTTCTATACTATATTTTCTTTATGTGTCTATCCATTGAGAGACTTCTTATCTTGGCTACTGTGAATAATTCTGAAGTCAACATTGGCATGTAGATATCTCTTCACTCTACCATTGGTGATATACAGAAAGTGGGATTGCTAAATCATATAGTAAATCTATTTTGAGTTTCATGAAGAGCCTCCATACTATTTTCTAAAATAGCTGTACTAACTTATATACCCGCCAACAGTACACAAGTTTTCCCTGTTCCCCTACATCCTCTCCAGTATTTGTTACCATTTATCTTTTCAATAATAGCAATTCTACCAGGTATGAGGTATATCTCATTATGGCTTTAATTAGCATTTGCCTTATAATTAGAGATGTTGAGCATTGTCCCCCGTATATCCATTGCCCATTCATTTTAAAATTTTGAAGAAGAATGAATAATACCAAGCTGTTTTTATGAAGCCAGTCAGACCAATATCTGTAGTCATCTTAGTTGTCATTGAAATACTATTTGGCATTCTCACTAGCTTTTCAACTACTAATTCAACAGAAATGAAAAAATATGGCAACCAAAAACATATACCAGAGTATACACACTCTTCGCAGTAGCTCCAAGCTGGAAATTATTCAGGTGGTCCTCAAATATATAACATATAAATCTATTAGGGCATTATCCAAAAATACAATACTAAACAGTAGAAATAAAAGTGACAGCATGAAAGATTAGAAAATAAATCTCACATATATGTTCTCACATGAAAGAAAACAGAAATAAAATAGTACATACTATGGATTCCCTTGCTATAAAATTCAAAAATACGTAAAATTAATTTATTACCTTGGGAATCAAGATAGTCTTCATTTGGGGGAAAAAATGTACAGTTATTAGAAAAGGGAATGAATATGGTTTCTGGAAAGCTAGCAACATTTTATTTTCTTAACTATAGATATAAACTACAAGGATGTGTTTACCTTGTGAACATTGTGAACATTTATTGAATTTTACACTTTATTTAGTTTACTTTTCTGTGTGATATATATACATACGTGTCTATATCACATAGATTTATATATACGCATGTATGTTTTATATACAGAGAAGAATTCTTAAACATATACAGTGGGAAGATTATGCAGAACCTTTTGAACCAGTGATTTTCAAATTTAAATAGACATATGAATCATATAAGTTACCTGTTGAAATATAGATTTCAATTTTTTCATTAGAGGGCAGGGCCTAAGAATCTTCCTTTTGAACAAGATACCACCTGATACTCGTGATTCTGGCTTTTGAACCACACTTTAAGTGACAGTGACAGCTTTAGATCATGGTAAGGAGTTTGGATATTCTTCTTTTTAAATTGGAGGATTTTCAGCAAGAAGAAACTATTATCTGATTTATGATGTAAAAACAGTGTTACTATCATGAGCAAAATTAATTTTAGGAAACAAAAAATAGAGCAGTAGGAACATTTATGTAGGAAGAGTTGCCACTCATTGTACCCCTACTGAGAATTGTCATGATGAAGATAGTAAAACTGAAAGAAGGGGGAAAAAAGTCCATGGAGCCCATGAGTACTCTCCAGCCCTGTTACCAACACTAATTTGTGGTACACACACTAGTTAAGGACAGGGATGTGGAGAAGGAAGCAGGTCCATCCTCCCCACCTTATTACTAAATGTCTTCTCTGCAATTGTTGCCATTTAGTGGACATTTATAACAGAACATGAATTTCTTCACCTGCCCTTTCCTAGAGATCATCCATATACCTGTCTCAGATTAATTCCAATCTGCTGAGTCAGTCAACCCTTCAGTTACTGCTCAGGAATCAATGTAGAGACACACCTGAGACCACCACTCCTCCCATGCTAAAAGAAGAAAGGCTACCATACCCCTTAATATTCTGCATGTGCACACTTTTGACGTAAATTTGTATCCCCAATGCTGCTGGATGCTGGAAAGAATCAGGAGTTTTTAGAGGACAGCTGAGTTTGTATTTTAGCATGAAAAAATAAATAACATGTGCCTTAAGCATTTTGTCTTGACTAGAAAACAAGGAAACGATATGGGCAGAGGCAAAAGGAGCCAGCCCAAGGAGTCTTCTTGGTACAGTTGTAACATGCTGAGTACCAAATAAACTATTATAATAACAAAAGTGTTATTCATTTCTAATCGCAATATACTGAAACAATGAAAGTCAAAAAAAAAAAATCTAGGTTACTCAGAAAATATAGTCTATAGAGAACAGAAGGAGGTAGTGATAAAACAGAAGAGGATAAATATAATACATTGTTTCATATTGGTTGGCTTTTGAAATTAATACAGTGATGTGATTTAACATGTACAGGGTATGCAGAAATATAAACAGAAATTCAAATAAGTGTAGATATGCTCATGTTTTATTGAGATGAGCAGTAAATAATAAATGTGAAACCTGTGTTTTCCAAATCATCTTGGCAAAATAAAGAGTTCTTCAAAGAATGGGATAATTATCAGTATTAATTAATATAAATAAGTGGCAACAGTTATCACAAAACATAACTCCATTAGCTTCCATTCTGCACCTATGCTGAGAATACCACCTACATCCTAGTCACATTTTCTTGTTAATAATTTTCCAACATTCTTTTTGTTTTCCAGGCACATGACAAAAACACCAACCTTTTAGCCACTTCCCAAAATGTTCTGTAAAGTGTGGAGACACTCAAAGACCCTCCAGACTATGTAATGACAGAGAACAAAAGATCAACATATCCTGGTGAAAAAACTAAGCATATGCTACTATCTCTGTCTCCAGTATTTAAAACCCCAAACCTTCTCATTGTCTTTGTTGATGGAAACTAAAGAGACAATTTGACACTGTGATCCTTGGCACCCCCACCCCCAGCTGCAGACCAGTGCCTGTCCCTGGCCTGTTAGGAACTGGGCAGCTCAGTAGGAAATGAGCGGCAGATGTGAAGCTTCATCTGCATTTACAGTTGCGCCCCATTGCTCACATCACCACAGAGCTCCGCATCCTGTCACAGCAGCAGGGACATTAGATTCTCATAGGAGAACAAACCCTCCTATAAACTGCACATCTGAAGGATCCAGGTTTGTGCTCGTTATGAGTAACAGCAAACAAAATGAGATTACAGAGCAGAACCTGAGCAATACACTTTGGGTGTCACTCTCTTCCAGCACCCCCAGAAGGACCATCTATGAAAACGAGCTCAGGGTTTGCACTGATTGTGCATTATAGTGAGTTGTGTAATTATTTCAGTATGTATTTCAATGTAATAATAATAGAAGCAAATTGCATGATAAATATAATGCACCAAAAGCATCCCAAAATCATGCCCCCACCCCATTCATAGAAAATTTGTCTTCCATGAAATCGGTTCCTGGTGCCAAAAATCACCCCATATTGTGATTGTGGGACAGGTGCAACAGACTGGTATATTAAGGTCCTTTAGGAACTTGAGGAAACAAAAAATATTTTCCAAATCCAATGTGGGTGCATTTGTGTTGACAAATTTGGCTTGATCGATCCTTGCATTTCATTCTTCTTGGCTTAGAATCCAATCTCATATATGCTTCCTAGATTCCTTCTAAGAAAGTCTGATAAGCATCTATAATTATTTGGAGGTGTATTTCCTATAAAAACAGTTCCTGGATTTCTTCATTTGCTGTAGTAAAATTTATCGCTCACCACAGAGGCAATGTGGAGCAGTGGGGTTGTGTGATGTGGAGAATTTCATCAGCTTATGAGGAAATACTCTAATGCAGTCACTGTATGACGTGTTTAGGGGAAGGCCAGTTCCCCCTTGGGTGGGAAGCAAAAATTGGGATTGCCTCTCCAGACAAGGATTTTATTGTTAGCTCTCTTCTTGGCTCCCCAATGTTCTTATCTTATATTGTGGTTCCAATTCCTCCCTCCATTATTTTTTTAGCTTATCATAGAATCTCTGGCAATGTTTAGCATTTAATTAGGAAGGCTTCTCTGCACTGCTTATAATCAGGCCCTGCCTTGGACTTCAACCATAACATTCCCAAAAATATATAGGTGAAGAGAAACTCCTTCAAAGCTCAAGTGGGGACTTTTCAAATGCCCTTTCATGGGGCCCATGGATAGTTTTCAAGTAAGAGACCACACATATTTCATTCCCAATATTATTCAGGTCATAATCAATGCCACAATTTATTGATCCTTCAGTGCCTGGACCTTTACCTACACTTCATGATTTGACACCACCAGTAGCAATTCAAATTCCTAGACAGCACATATCTGCGTTTTCTTTAAATATATGAGCAGCCTAGTCTCAGTTTAAAGATTTGATTCTGGGGCTATGCCTAACATCTGTTTCTGTTGCAGTCAGAATCCTGTCAGGATACAGTTGGCCCATTCAAATCAGGAAACCTAAGGAAAATTTAATAAAAGTACTATTTACAAAAATATGAAAAGGATAAAGAAACCTGCAAACAGATTGGTCTTCTGTCTCAGAGTCTTACAACATGTAGACCTGACCAAAGATGAGAAAGGAGAAGTTATGACAACCACAGACATTGTGATTGTGGGACAGGTGCACCTAGTAAGAAGCTTTGACACTGATGTAGGGATGAATGTGCCCTTCAATCACCCTACAACAAAGAGCCTTGGAATAAGTGCTTTAACCTCAATATTTCTCTTTTTTCAATTATCACATACATGGACAAAATCATTAATAATTGATATAGTTCCTTCAGGTTGGATTTTTGAAGCAGAGATGAAGTGGGATAAGATAGTGGCAAATCTTTAGGGGGAAATGGAATTATCCAACATGCCAAGAAAATACTAGTACCTATGTGTTTATCAATATTCAAATGTACACATGTAGAAGCATGTGTCAGAGATACACATTTGTGCACATTCATGCGCTCTCTCTAACGTACATACATGAATATATATACATATATATATACACACACAAAATTTGAATTCAGCAAAACTAATGCAGAATGCACATAATTCGTGAAGTAAAATTATGACTGAATGTTGGGAGCCAGCCTCTTGGGAGGCAAGGACCCCCAGTTTTCAGGAACTGCATTTGAGTCAAGGACTTAATGCACCCTGGTCCCAGCAGTTTCCTGTTATGGCTGGTTCCTGAACCACATTAGAATGGATCCATGCCCTTTAGGTCAGCACAGACTGCAGAGAATGCTATTTTGCTTTTAGGCCCTTTTTAATCCAGTTACACAATTATGGCAAAATCATGCCTTCAAGCTACTGTATATAAACGCCGTGCAATAAAGCTGAGGTTGCCTTTCCTAGTGAGGAAAGGTCCTCCTGATCCCACTATTTTCCATCTTGCTTTTCCATCCAGCACTGGTCTACTCCCGGGTTTTCCTGGTAACTTTGCCAGGCAGTTTGCTGGCAGGTGGCA
>CAUYTI010024850.1:0-22335 GCA_963575145.1 Galago senegalensis | reverse complement strand
TGAGACAGAGCCTCAAGCTGTCCCCCTGGGTAGAGTGCCGTGGCATTACAGCTCACAGCAAACTCCAACTCCTGGGCTCAAGCGAGTCTCCTGCCTCCGCCTCCCAAGTAGCTGGGACCACAGGCGCCCGCCACAACGCCTGGCTATTTTTTTTTTGGTTGCAGCCGTCATTGTTGTTTGGCGGGTCCGGGCTGGGGATTCGAACCCGCCACCTTAGGTGTACGTGGCTGGCGCCTTAGCCGGTTGAGCTATAGGCGTCGAGCCGGATCTTGGGTTTAAATCCCAGTTTTGCCACTAGTTGCCTGGCCTCTAGGAAGTTACCTCACTTCCCTGAGCCTCAGATGTTCTGTCTATGAAATGGGAAGAATAACAGATGTGTTGGCAGCATGAGGACTAAAGATGGCATTCATTGGTTCACAATGGCTGGGAGTTACTACTGTATTGTAACAGCCAAGGCTGCCCCTGTTCTCTACTCCCCTACCCCAAGAATATGACCCACTGGGGCTTTATCAACAGAGACCTATGGGATTGTGGCGCAGGCCCACGCTCACGAAGGTTCCATCTTCGCCCTGTGTCTTCGGCGGGACGGGACAGTGCTGAGTGGTGGTGGGCGGGACCGCCGGCTGGTACAATGGGGGCCTGGGTTGGTGGCCCTCCAGGAGGCAGAGGTGAGGGCTAGGCTGGGGTCAAGGGAGGGAGGAGGAAGAGGAATGGTCAGTGGGCTCTTGACACTCTGCCTCCACCCTGCAGATCCCTGAACATTTCGGGGCTGTGAGGGCCATTGCTGAAGGGCCTGGCTCTGAGCTGCTGGTGGGAACCACGAAGAATGCCTTGCTGAGGGGAGATCTGGCCCAGGGCTTCTCCCCTGTAATCCAGGTTGGGTAGCTAAGGGCTTGGGGGAGAAGGGAGGGCAGAGGTGTTGGAGAGGGCAGGGGTGATAGCTATGCTTTATTCTAGGGCCACACTGATGAGCTCTGGGGGCTATGCACACATCCCTCCCAGAACCGCTTCCTCACCTGTGGCCATGACCGGCAGCTCTGCCTATGGGATGGGGAGGGCCATGCACTGGCCTGGAGCATTGACCTCAAGGTAGAAGCCTGTGTCCTTTGATCTTCCCTGCCATACCTACCATGACTTCTGGGTCACCCCTCCTTCCTCAATATCCCCTTTCCTTCTGCTATCCAGAGGCAGCTAGTGTGTACTAGTATGGCTGTACTGGCTGCTCAAATAGTAATTTTTCTGATCCATAAAAACTGATGCCTCTAGTGCTTCTTGGGTACTGCCTGTGCTTGCCCCCCACCAGGACCCCTCAAACCTCCTCTTGGCCCAGCAACTAAATGGTTAATCTCCAGCACAGCTGAGGCCTCAGTTCTTAGTCCTGATAAGGCTCCAGTGACTCTCTGCCACATCCCAGGTTCCTTGTCCCTCTCTTCCTCATCTCCTTGGGGAAGCTTTGAGTTATCAAAAAGATAAGGTGGCCAGCCAGCATGGTGGCTGACACCTGTATCCTAGTACTCTGGGAGGCTGAGATGGGAGGATTGCGTCTGAAGTGTCAGCTATGTGGGAGGCTAAGGTAGGAAGATTGCTTGAACCTAGGAGTTTTAGGTTGCTGTGAGTCATGATGACACCACAGCACTCTAGCCTGGGCAACAAAGTGAGACTCTGTCTCAAAAGAAAAAAAAGAAAAGAAAAAAAGGACAAGGCATCCATTCTGGTTCCTTCTTTGGAAAGTTATCTTCTTGAATTTGAATTTATCTTCTTCTCCCCTCTCTCATCTCAGGAGACTGGTCTCTGTGCTGACTTCCACCCGAGTGGGGCAGTTGTAGCTGTAGGACTGAACACTGGGAGGTAAGAGGGAGCTTGGACTCCTGGAAGGGCAACCAGGGAGGCCTGGGAAGTAGGCAAGCAGTAACCACTGCAGTTTAGAAGCCAAGGACTGTACCTTTCCACTCCTCTGTGCTTCCTCCTGAAGCCCCTGAAGCCTGTGCCTCCCCTGCTCTCCTGTATAACTGTCTTCACCCTTCCCCACAACTGTTCTCTCCTCCAAGCCTGGGAGTAGAGGAGGTGGCAGACCAGGATAGAGAAGCAGAGGAAATGGGAGGGGCACAGGAGAGACAAACACAGGGAAGTGACAGGTTTGTAGAAGCCAGAGGCTCTTGTAGTTGGCCCTTGGCCTATAGTTTCTTTTTCCCTTTTCAGCCAGCATCAGAAGCCACTCAGCTTTTATCTGCACTTAGCCTCTTCCCATTTTCTAGCATAAAAAGGCAGTGATGGCCTCTTTTGCATCATAGCTTTCTGTGGGGCTCTCTGAAGTTTTCTGATTTGGACCCCCCCCCCACCTCCACCCTGGGCGGCCTTGCTAAGGGTAATCCTGCTTTTTTGTTTCCCTATCTGCCTCCACCTGTCTCCCTTCCAGGTGGTTGGTTTTGGACACAGAAACCAGAGAGATCGTGTCTGATGTCACCGATGGCAATGAGCAGCTCTCAGTGGTCCGGTACAGCCCAGGTGGGAGCCAACCCCACCCTGGACTTAGATCTGTCTCTGGCCCTTCCCTCTCTGAGTGACTGTATTTGCAGATGGGTTGTACCTGGCCATTGGTTCCCATGACAACATGATCTACATCTATAGCATTTCCAGTGATGGTGCCAAGTCTAGCCGCTTTGGCCGCTGTGTGGTGAGGAAATGGGGTGGAGGATGGGGCATGGTAACAGCCGGTGTACTCACAGGGGCCTAATATACTAGGGAACCCTGGGGATGGGAGTGGTCACAACATTTTTAAACTATTGACCATTGCTCCTAGGGTCACTCTAGCTTCATCACTCACCTGGACTGGTCCAAAGATGGGAACTTCATCATGTCCAATTCTGGGGACTATGAGATTCTTTACTGTGAGTGGCAGTGGGTTTGGACATGGGGAGAGGGTAACTGGAGTGGGTTTAATTTTTAAGGGGTGCTCCTGGTTGGGCAGGGATAAAGAATACTTGGGAAGCTCCAGGCGGAGGGGCTATCAGATAGAGGTGAAGATAGAGATGGAGTTAAAATGGAATTGGAATTGTAAATATGAGAAATTTTGTGATTTGGAAAATCTCAAGAAAGATTGATTGGAAAAATCACAAAAAAAAGCAAGACAGAGTTCATGTCTTGTTAACTTGAGGGAGTTGAAAAATGCACTAAGAAAAGATTGTTTTAGAAAAGTTTCTCAGGGCAGGTATGGAGAGCTTGACTTATCTAGGAAGGAGAACTTCAGTGAGAACTCTGGAAGCACATGGGGTGGGATTCAAAGGGGGGGTGTAGGGGGTGTCTATCACTGGCTAACTCAAGCCAGTCTTTCCAACCTGGCCTTCTCCAGCATCTTCCCGACTGAGGGCAGGGTGAGAGCTGAGCTGGGTGGGCTCCCTATCCCCAGGGGACGTGGCAGGAGGCTGCAAGTTGCTGAGGAATCGCTATGAGAGCCGAGACCGGGAATGGGCTACCTACACCTGTGTGCTGGGCTTCCACGTCTACGGTGAGCAGGGGCTTGGGGATGCAGAACCCTGCAGGAGGGGTGGAGGAATAGGTTGGGGAGGGAGCCAGGTCTGGACTTGGAACGCTGGACTTATGTCCTGCCTTGGGGGCGTCCAGAAACCTGCAGATCAAGCCCAGGAGGCCTCTTGGCCCTTGGAACTAGGAAGGATTGCCCAGAACGTGGTCGTTGGGTGGCCGCGGCTGCTTGAGCGCTAGGAAGCGTATAGCTCTGGCTCGAGGTTGGCGGTGGGGAGGAAGCCGGGCTGAGGCCAGCCACTGTGCTAGGCGTGTGGCCGGACGGCTCAGATGGAACCGACATCAACTCCCTGTGCCGCTCCCACAACGAGCGCGTAGTGGCCGTGGCTGACGACTTCTGCAAAGTACACCTTTTCCAGTACCCATGCGCTCGCGCCAAGGTGAGGCCACCAGGGGCCCCCACAGCAGGTTGGGTCGGCCCGGGGCTGCGCTGCCGCCGCAACTTGACCTTCACTCGGTTCAGGCGCCAAGCCGCATGTACGGGGGCCACGGCAGCCACGTGACCAGCGTCCGGTTCACGCACGACGACTCGCATCTCATCTCCCTGGGCGGCAAGGACGCCAGTATCTTCCAGTGGCGAGTGCTGGGCGCTGGGAGCGCGGGGCTAGCGCCCACCACGCCCTCTCGAACCCCTTCCCTGTCCCCCGCCTCGTCCCTCGACGTCTGATCGCTGCTGGACTGAAGCGATTGGCCTTGTGGTGCGGCCCTGCCCCGCACAGATCTCCCAGGACCAGGGGTAGACCCCTTCTTAGACTTCGAGACATTCCCGTTCGCGTATTTTCCTGGAGGGTACGAATGGCACCCCTGCACACACTGTATAGGCAGGCCCGCTAGCTGAGCCGGGCAGCCCCAGCCTGGGCCCTGACTACCGCTGCCTGCTGAGGGGCAATAAACCAAAACCAAAGTCGCTTCTCGATGCTTTGTCGGGCGCGGTCGGGCACCTCCGGGGCTCAGGGAGGCGGGGAATGAAGGAAAAGAGAACGAAAAGGTTAAGGAAGCATAAACCATTCATGCAAATAACAAGCAAAGTGGCTTGCAAATAAACCCGTGAGGCGCTAAAGCACGCGAGTCTTTCTAGGCTGCAGGCAGAGACGCAAGGCTTCAGAGAGCACAGAGTTAAACCCAACTCCTCTCCCGCCCTCGGAGGAAGGGCCGAGCTGCAACGGAAATAACCGAGCGCCCGGCCGCGGTTGGCCGAAAGAAGCCGAATTTCTTCCGGAAATAGCCGATCTGTGGGGTCTCGCTCTCCGACCTGAGCCGAGCACTGGGCCTTGTTCTACCGATCGGCCGAAGGTGTTCCGGAAGGAGGCGAACCCCTAGGCGGGCCCGGCAAGGCTTCCCAGCGGCCGGCAGAGCCTAACGTCTGGTGGTATTCGCCGAAGGCTGGGGTAGCTAGAGCCTGGGTCTAGTCCCGCAGGAGCCGAGCTCGTTCCGGAAGAAGCCGAGTGGACCGGCGCTGGCCTCAGCGTCCCGGGCGTGAGGCGGTAGCAGCGGCGGAAACAGCGCGGGCCGGGATGAACCGCGACGGCTGAGGCAGCGGAGGTGCTGGTTGCGCGAGTCCCACCGAGACTCTTGCAAAGCGCCAGCCCCGCGCTTGGGGCTTTGCCTCGAGCGGAGCCCTGTCCCCGCGAGCCTCCCGGACCTTTTTGTGCGGCCGGAGGCAGCGGCGGGAACGACCATGGCGGCCAACATGTACCGGGTGGGGGGTGAGTACCGGGCACAGGGGTACGGGGCCCAGGGCAGGAGAGGTTGGGGTCGGGACTGGCGAGGAGAGGCTTGGCACCCGGTGGCACGGGGAGCCTTGTCTGGGGTGGCGTGGACCGGAGCGCGGACCGGAACCGGAACCGGGAGCACGGGGAGCGAAGGTGCGGGGACGGCGACGCGGCCGGGTGCCGAGACTCCCGGAAAGGCTGCGGGGAGACCCGACGACACTCTCAGGGCTGCGTCGCAGGCCCTCACGATGGGGAATGGATTTGGGAAACTGGTTTCTGAAGGAGATGACAGGGTAGGGAGGGGGCGCGAGGGGCCGGAGCGGCGGCTTTGCCACTCTGCGGGGTAGCCGCCCGGAGGTTTCCTCCCCCCGGACGTTATTGTGCGCCTCAGTTCGCGAAGGAGGGGGCCCTGCGCTGGGGTGAACAATTGCTCACTTCTTAAAGACTAGGGTGCAAGTCAGTGCTGACTTGTGGGGACTGCAGGGGAACCTCTGCATCTTGTCTTTTCTTCAAGGCTCACTTTTGAGTGAAAGATTTGATTTTATAACAAACTGCGGCCGGATAGGACGTCCTCATTTGCTCTTAATTTCTCCAGTTCCACATTTCAGCGTCCTCCCTTTATGGACCCTTATCCCCTTTTCCTCCACTCAGGCTGACTTTCTTTCTCCTACTCTGGTGCTGTAGCTCTCTCATCTTCTCTGATCTTCCCGATTCTTCCCCCACCCGCCACAGATTACGTCTATTTTGAGAACTCCTCCAGCAATCCTTACCTGGTTAGACGGATTGAGGAGCTCAACAAGGTGAGTGGAACAAAATACCTACCCCTCCCCTTTCTTTCTTCAGTGGTTTCTAACCAGGTGGAAGAGAAGACCCTATTCTAAGTACCCATTCATATTCATTCATTCATTTGATGTATTTAGGAAAAGCTATGGATAGCTCAGTGGGAACTTTACTGTCTGTCCCAGTGAACAAAGGAAAGGGATTTAGAGGTCTGTAAGTCTTTACTCAAAGACTTGGACCTTCTCTACTGAACGTCCCTTAGAAACTTATTCATTGTTGTTAGTCTCTGTGAATTTCCACTGTCAAATGACCAATTTTCACTGCTACTTTTTTCCTTCCTTCAGACTGCTAATGGAAATGTGGAGGCAAAGGTTGTCTGTCTTTTCCGGCGAAGGGACATTTCTAGTAGCCTCAACAACCTGGCTGATAGTAATGCTAGTGAGTGTCTTCGCCCCCACTTCTGCTCCCCAAGACCTTAGCTCTGGGCATGTCCCTACAAACGTTTCTTTTTGTAGTAGGCCCAAGGCAGGGGTGTGAGTTTTGGGGTGGGAAATGCCTGGTTTATGGAGGGAGGCCTGTTTTTACACGTTGGGTTTGGAAGCAAGGTGGAGAGACCATAAAGAAAGGCAGAATATGGTTTGTATGTGTGTATGAGAGAGATGATAATAGCATTTACGTAGGCGATGAGCAAGAGCTTTAGAGAAACAGGATGGTTCTCTAAAGTGGGACAGTTTTGGATACATTTGGACAGTGGATAGTGACTGAAGGTGAAGTTGAAGAGATTGTCATAAGAGTTTGCATAACAGGGAGGCAGGTGGCTTTTGTAATCAATCATGTGGTGAGAATATATTCAAGGGAGAAAATAGGAAGCTAGGAGATGGCAGGAAAGTTTTCTTGCACTTCTTTCTCACCGCTCTTATTTTCCCCTCCATTTGTAATCTTCCACTTTTCTTTCTTTCTTTTTTTTTTTTTTTTTTGAGACACAGTCTCACTTTGTCACCCTTGGCAGAGCGCTGTGACATCACAGTTCATGGCAACCTCCGTCTCCTGGGCTGAAGTGATTCTCTTGCTTCAGCCTCCCAAGTAGCTGGGATTACAGGCACCTGCCACAGCAC
This sequence comes from Galago senegalensis, assembly GCA_963575145.1. Taxonomy (NCBI): domain Eukaryota; kingdom Metazoa; phylum Chordata; class Mammalia; order Primates; family Galagidae; genus Galago; species Galago senegalensis. Next base: position 15,188 of record CAUYTI010024850.1, on the reverse strand, counting down.
CTGTCCTTTTTTTTTTTTCTTGTAGTTGTCGCCGGCAACAACACGCAGCTATTTTTTAGAGGTGAGGTCTTGTTCTGACTCAGGCTAGTATCAAACTTGCAAGTTCAGGCAATCCACCCCCCCTCCATGGCCTCCTAGAGTGTTAGAATTACAGCCGTGAGCCACCAGGCCAGGGCTGTCTTTCCCTTTTACTTTTTCTTTATCATCCTTCTCTTTAAGCTATTATGTTCTTTAAAAATTTTTTTTTTTTTCCTTCAGTTTCCTTACCTGCTTTTTCCCTTCCTGCTTTGGGTTTCTTTTCCTTTCCTCTTGTTCTTCCTTACTAAATTATTTTCCTTTTTTCAGGCTGCTTTGGACACAAAGGGTTAAGGAGGAGCCGAGCTTACCAAGTTCCCTAGCCCTTTGGGGTTTCAATCCCCATCTGGCAGGGGCTGACCTTGTCCTTATCCAATCAGAAAGGGTGTTGGAGGTGTGGTCCCTCTTGCCTTAGTACAGGGTTTCCGGAGCACTGGGGGCGGAGCCTATTTCACCCTCCCCCACCCCTTCTCCCTGAGGTTGGGAACAATGCACCAGTGAGCCTGGGCCTGAGGCTTTTTTGTCCCCTCCCACTTCGGTTGGCTCCCAGCCAGGTTAACCCCTTCCACCAAGGTTTTGAGGCATACTGCAGCTCCTTGGGCAGAAAGGCTTTGGCACTAGCTTGAGAGGTGCTGTCCTTGAAAGCCCTACAAACAATTACTACCCAAGTAGAAAATGGGGGATAGAGATTCATGTGATGTTTCAGAGCAAACAGTCTCCTGAAATCTGAAAAGAGGAACTGGTAAACAGAAATTTTATGTGATAGTTTTTCATCTTTCTGGGTTCCTGGACTTCAGGCTGGTTTAGCTAAAAAGAGGCAAATGTGATGACTTGCGGAGTCTGACCTGGACATGGTTTGGGCTTTATGAGTGGTGTGGGAGCATTGGCAGCTGGGTTTGGGATGTATTTCTAAGACATTCTTTGTACTCTCAGCAATTCTTCCCTAAGAGTATTAGTGATTCTTCCGTAAGAGAGTTGGGCATTCATTGGCTAAGAGAGAAAACTGGTAGAGTAAGTGCGTAGACTGCAGATGCTGGGGAAATGTGAGAAAACAGCTGAGATAGGAAGCCTTCCTTCAGTTGTTTCTAAGGTTGCCTCTTTTTGGATTAGCATCTGACTTGGTTTCTTCCTAATCTCCTAGGGGAGTTTGAGGAGGAATCAAAGCAGCCAGGGGTGTCGGAGCAACAGCGACATCAACTGAAACACCGGGAGCTTTTTCTTTCTCGGCAATTTGAATCCTTACCAGCCACCCACATACGGTACAGGATGGTGGGGCCCAGCAAGGCCTGTGTGCACTTAAGTAGAAGATGGAGAGGAATGGGTAGTGTGTTGGAGATGGCTATGAGGACAAAAAGAGCGGCTCACCCAGGGTTTTCTGACCTGTCTCCTCTAGGGGGAAATGCAGTGTGACCCTACTGAATGAGACAGATATCTTGAGCCAGTACCTGGAAAAGGAGGTGAGAAGGTGTTGGGAGAAGAGGAAAGGGGGTGGGTATTGGCAAGAGGAAAGTAGAATAGTGATGAGGTACAGGGTTGACAGGTTGCCTGTCTAGGGAACTCCAGATACACCCCACTGTTCCCTGCCTCCGTGGATTGCTGCCCTGCTTATCTTCTTTCTCCCCACCTCCAGGACTGCTTTTTTTACTCACTGGTGTTTGACCCTGTACAGAAGACACTTCTAGCTGATCAGGGGGAGATCAGAGTTGGTTGCAAATATCAAGCTGAGATCCCAGATCGCTTGGCAGAGGGTAAGCAACAGGACAGAGTATATGGTTACTGGGTTATCTTATTCCAAGGGGCACCTTAACATCATAGTCTCCATGAATGGCATGCCCTGGTACATAGTCTACAAGGCTTTCTGTTGTGAACCTGAAAGGGGCACATGGGCACAGTTGGGAAGAGAAGTCTGAGAGTTGAGGTAGCAGACAGAATCCCAGCAGAAGAGGAAGAAGAAAGTGCTATTGTGAGTGATAGATAAGACACCAGTTATTTTCCCCTGCCCTCTCCATGTTGATGCCATTGCTCCATTCCCCAGGAGAATCTGATAATCGGAACCAACAGAAGATGGAGATGAAGGTGTGGGACCCAGACAACCCTCTCACAGACCGGCAGATTGATCAGTTTCTCGTGGTGGCTCGGTGAGGGGTGGGTGGATGGGGAAGGTGGGCTGGGATTGGTATGGACATAGTTCTGAGTCCTACCCATTTTTAGAGGTGGATTTTATTTCTTTATTTTGGCATGAATGTTTTCCTTCTTTCTTCTCTGGTTTAGTTCCTCAGTCCATTTAGGCTTTCTTCTTCTTGCCCTCTTTGTTTTTTTGCAGTTTTTGGCTGGGGCTGGGTTTGAACCCACCACCTCTGGTATGTGGGGCCAGCACCTTACTCCTTTGAGCCGCAGGTGCCGCCCTTCTTTCCCTCTTGACTTCTCATTTTTTCTCTTAGAGCGGTGGGGACCTTCGCGAGAGCTCTAGATTGCAGCAGCTCCATTCGGCAGCCAAGCTTACACATGAGTGCAGCAGCCGCCTCCAGAGACATTACCCTGGTAAGCAGAAGTTGGTGGGTAGTTGGGCAGGCTGAGCTTTGTGGAGATCTGAAGAGCCTGGGCACAGGAGAGGAGGGTGTCTTTGAAGGAGTGGGAGTGTTTAAAGAGCAGGGTTGGGGGGTTGTGCTGAGGTCCTCAATGTTGTTCTCTGCTTTCTTGTAGTTTCACGCAATGGATACTTTGCAAAGGAATGGCTATGACCTGGCTAAGGCCATGTCAACCCTGGTGCCTCAGGGAGGCCCAGTACTGTGTCGTGATGAGATGGAAGAATGGTCTGCCTCAGAAGCCATGCTATTTGAGGAGGCCCTAGAGAAGTACGGGAAGGATTTCAATGATATTCGCCAGGATTTCGTAAGTGGCTCAGGCTAGGAGAGGTGGTAGAGATGACAAGTGAGGGAATCAGGACCTGGGGTCAGTTGTCAGCTTATTATTCTTTCTTCTGCTCTCCTTAGCTACCCTGGAAGTCACTTGCCAGCATAGTCCAGTTTTATTACATGTGGAAAACCACAGACCGGTATATTCAGCAGGTATCATCTGGACTGGGGAGGCTGGACCAGAGGTCATCTGCTCACCTCTGCCTTTGAAGTTGATGACTTTCTCCCTGTTGTGATGCTCTGATTCTTCTCTTTCTTTTTTCCTTCCTGCAGAAAAGATTGAAAGCTGCTGAAGCGGACAGCAAACTGAAACAGGTCTACATCCCCACCTAGTAAGTGTTGTGGTTAGGGGAGACTGGCATGTTTTCATTTTTTCCTCTAATCTGTGCCTTCCTCAGTGATTGGGGGTGGGCAGGAGGCAGGGTCAAATTATAGAGACATGGTAGAAATTGATACATTTTCTTGACCAGTTTCTGGCTTCTTCTTTTCACCTCCTCTATTAGCACTAAGCCAAACCCTAACCAGATAATTTCTGTGGGTTCAAAACCTGGCATGAATGGGGCTGGATTTCAGAAGGGCCTGACTTGCGAGAGCTGCCACAGTGAGTCCCAGAGAGAGATGGAGATGCTGGAGATGGGTGGGAGGTCTGCTTTGGCTAAAGAACCTGAGAGGCTCAGTTAGCATGTTTCTGTTTCCTCCCTCTCTCCTCCTCATCTCCACACTCCTGTAGCCACACAGTCTGCCCAGTGGTATGCCTGGGGCCCACCCAACATGCAGTGCCGTCTCTGTGCTTCTTGTTGGATCTACTGGAAGAAGTATGGGGGACTGAAGACTCCAACCCAGCTTGAGGGGGCTGCTCGTGGCACTACAGTAAGGACCAGTGGGGGTCAGTCAGGGGAGAGCTTTAAGTATATGATGCAGGCTTTTAGGTGAAGGGCAGCAGAGTACCTAACTCCTTTTATGACAATGGTTTGATGGTCATGGGGTGTTGCTTGATACTGGTTGGGAACCCAGGCAGGTCTTCTGGGCAGCAGTAGAGAGAATAGACAGGAATAAATTGTTCTCTGCAGGGAATGGAAGAAAAGGAGCCTCAGTGCTAAGCAGTGCTCTTTTTCCTATGTCCTTCCTCTAGGAGCCACACTCAAGAGGTCATTTGTCTAGACCTGAAGCCCAAAGTCTCTCTCCCTATACAACCAGCGCCAACCGGGCCAAGCTACTGGCTAAGAACAGGCAAACCTTTCTGCTTCAGACCACGAAGCTGACCCGTCTTGCCAGACGAATGTGCAGGGACCTATTACAACCAAGGAGGGCTGCCCGACGACCTTATGCCCCTATAAATGCCAATGCCATTAAGGCAGAGTGTAAGGGCCTGGAGTGGTAGGGTTGGTGGGGTTGGGTTCAAGGTTGCTCTGGCCAGAAAGACCAGTGATTCTCTGAATGTTTAATGATGGTAGGGAAGTAGGCCACAAGGGTTCATTCTTTCTCTTTCTTTCCTTTTTTTTTTTTTTTTTTTGCAGTTTTTGGCTGAGGCTGGGTTTGAACCCACCACCTCCGGCATATGGGGCCAGTGCCCTACTCCTTTGAGCCACAGGCGCTGCCCCTATTTATTATTTATTTGTTTATTTTTTAAATTTTGTTTATTTACTTTTTTGCAGGGGCCAGGTTTGAACCTGCTACCTCCAGTATATGGGGCCAACACTCTACTCCTTGAGCCACAGGCACCGCCCTTGTTTATTTTTTAATGTTTTCTTTTCCCCAAAGGGGTGTACTGTTCCTGGAAGTACTGCAATACCAGGTCAATGGGTGGAGTGGATGGAGCAAGCTCCTACTCCACCTCCCTGCTCCAAAAATCCATTTAATATATATGTCCTCAGATAGAGGATGTATCAGATACTAAACTGATAAGAACGGATACTATTTTTTTAGTTTTTTAAATTTATTTTATTGTTTTATTCATTTTGTCACTCTGTAGAGTGCAGTGATATCATAGTTCACAGCAACCTCCAACTCTTGGGCTCAAGTGATCCTCTTGCCTCAACCTCCCAAGTAGCCGGGACTACAGCTGCCTGCCACAACTCCTGGCTATTTTTAGAGGTGGGGTCTCTCTCTTGCTCAGGCTGGTCTCAAACCTGTGAGCTGAGGGCAATCATACCTGCCTTGGCCTCCCAAAGTGCTAGGATTACAAGCATGAGCCACCGCGCCCAGCCTACCACAGGGGTTCTTTAAAGAGATTAGATGTGAATCCTGGCCCCAGAAGAGGCCTGAATAGTGAAGTCCCTTCTGAAGCATTTTTCTTTTTTTTTTTGAGATAGTCTCACTTTGTCATCCTCAGTAGAGTGCCATTGTGTCATAGTTCACAGCAACCTCAAACTCTTGGGCTCAAGTGATTCTCTCTGCCTCAGCTTCCCAAGTAGCTGGGACTGCAGGTGCCCTCCACAACACCTGGCTATTTTTTAGAGATGAGGTCTTGCTCTGGCTCAGGCTGGTCTGGAACCTGTGAACTCAGCAATCCACCTGCCTCAGCCTCCCAGAGTGCTAGGATTACAGGTGTGAGCCACTGCACCAGGCCTCCTTCAGAAACTTTCATGCTTGTTTTCTAGGCTCCATTCGCCTTCCTAAGGCTGCTAAGACGCCATTGAAGATTCACCCTCTGGTGCGACTGCCCCTGGCAACTATTGTGAAAGATCTGGGTATGGTATGGGGAATTAAGACTGTGGATCTGAGGTGGGGAACCAGCTAGGGTGGTGTCAATCTCCCAGTCTTTTCTGTCCCATTTTTTTTTCTTGCTATTTTCTTTCCTGTGAGTCCTCATGGATTTAGTCTAACAAACTGTATTTTTGTGGATTAATAGTGTTTTATCCTTACCCAGTATAACCATACTGATTTGATAAGACCATAGTCTTACAATTTTTTTTTTGGAGATGGAGCCTCAAGCTTTCCCCCTGGGTAGAGTGCCATGGCATCACGCTCACAGCAACCTCAAACTCCTGGGCTCAAGCGAGTCTACTGCCTCTGCCTCCCAAGTAGCTGGGACTACAGGCACCCGCCACAACGCCTGGCCATTTTTTTGGTTGCAGCCATCATTGTTGTTTGGCGGGCCCGGCCTGGGGATTCGAACCCACCACCTTAGGTGTATGTGGCTGGCGCCTCAGCCGCTTAAGCCACAGGCACCGAGCCAGTCTTACAATTTTTGAAATACTGGTTATTACCGGCCAGATCCTTCCCCCATCACTACTTTTGGGAATGCCAAAAAGAAAAGAGATGGAAACAAGCAAAACAAACTGCATAGGGAAGAAAAATACAAAGTTCCCTACTTGTTTTTTGTTTTTTTTCCCTTGGCAGTAGCCCAGGCACCTCTAAAACCAAAAACACCTCGGGGTACCAAGACACCGATCAACAGAAACCAGCTGACTCAGAACCGGGCACTGGGGGGGATTATGGTGAAACGGGCCTATGAGACTGTGAGTTGACAGACTGGGGTGAGCCAAGCTGACTTGGGTGGGCTTCTGTTTCTGGAAGGAGTCTGAGAGGGCCCCTCCCTCATTGTGCTGCCTTACCCTTTTCCAGATGGCAGGAGTTCCTTTCTCTGCCAATGGAAGGCCTTTAGCCTCAGGGATTCGTTCAAGTTCACAGCCAGCAGCCAAGCGTCAAAAACTAAACCCAGCTGATGCCCCCAATCCTGTGGTGTTTGTGGCCACAAAAGATACCAGGTAGGGAGTCTACTATGGGAGGGGCCAAGAGGTTGCCAGTCTAGGTTGCTGAATATGGGAAATAGGAGTATCTGAGGAAGACTAGCTCCAGGGGCTGGGCAAAAGTGGCTCACACCTGTTATCCTAGCACTTTGGGAGACTGGGGTAGGTGGATTGCCTGAGTTTAGGAGTTAGAGACCAGCTTGAACAAGAGTGAGACCACGTCTCTACTAAAAATAGAAAAACTAGCTGGGCATTGTGTTGGGCGCCTGTATTCCCAAGCTGCTTAAGAGGGTGAGCCTATGGCTCGGCACCTGTGGCTCAAGTGGCTAAGGTGCCAGCCACAAACACCTAAGGTGACAGGTTTGAATCCAGCCCGAGCCCGCCAAAACAACAGTGATGGCTGCAACCAAAAGATAGCCAGGCGTTGTGGTGGGCGCCTGTGGTCCCAGCTACTTGGGAGGCTGAGGCAAGAGAATCGCTTAAGCCCAGGAGTTGGAGGTTTCTGTGAGTTGTGATGCCACAGCACTCTACCGAGGGCAGTAAGGTGAGACTCTGTCTCAAAAAAAAAGAGGGTGAGCCTAAGAGTTTGAGGTTGCTGTGAGCTATGACTCCATGGCAACACAAGACTATCTCAAAAAAAAAAAAAAATCCAGGTCCAGGAAAGCCATAGGTGCAGGTTGAGGATGCTGGAAAAGAATGGACTAGAAGGCAGAATTGCATTGTGGTATGTGGGATTTCACATGTGGGTCTTAGCATTCTCTAAGCCTTTTCTCTTTTCTTGTTCCTTCCGGCTAGGGCCCTACGGAAGGCCCTGACCCACCTGGAAATGAGGCGAGCTGCCCGCAGGCCCAACTTGCCACTGAAGGTGAAGCCAACGCTGATAGCAGTGCGGCCCTCAGTCCCTTTACCTCCACCTTCACATCCTGCCAGCACCAATGAGCCCATTGTTCTGGAGGATTGAGCATCTATGGGGAAGGGAGGCAGGCAGAAAGGTAGAGGGTGGGTGACCAGGGCACCCAAACCTTCCTTCCCTTTAGCATCAAAGGGAGTGAGAAGTGAGGGAGGGAGGGAGCAATTGAGTGTGTCCCTGGAGGGGTTGGGCGCCCTCTGGTGTTACCACCTTGAGACTTGTTCCCTTTCCCATGCCTCTCCATTCTTGGTGATGGAGGGCAGACTGCAGGAACTTGGCCCACGTGGGAACCTAGCCTGTTTTGAGGGGTAGGACCCACAGTTGTCTCAGACAGTTTTGGGGGGAGGGTTTTTTAATTTTTTAAAAATTTTGCCTCCCTTTGTGAAAGGGGTTGGGGGAAGAGTAAACAGATATCAGGTGGTAGTACCTGTTTGGGGGAGGGGGGCGTGCACTGCCATGTCTGTCTTTTTTTTTTTTTTCCTAATTGGGGCTATCTCTTTCTGTCCGGTGTCCGGACTTTCCTAATTGGAGTTTGAGGCCTCTAAGCTGGCATCAGCCCCAGGCCATGCTCACTCTCTCCTTCCCTCTGCCTTTTGTACGCCAGTTCTCAGAAATAAAGATCTTTTGTCCGTTTTTTTAACCTTGGATTCTGTAATTGGTTCTTATAGTAACAAATAAAAAGCTGTTTTCTTCAGCTTCTTCTGGCTCAGCTGTTCTCTGCCATGGGTGTGTGTGTGTGTGTTGAGGGTATCTTTGAGAGGGAAAATAAAGAACAACAAAGGAGGTACAGATGGTGCTTGCCCTGGGAACAGCTTTATGAGATTCGTCCTGGACAAGGCAGCAGTCTTGTGAGATCCAAACTGTCCCTTATTTTCCAGTGGTGCTGAAACCCAAGCACCATCTTGGCCTAGATTCATTCCAAGGACTTAGAAGGAGTTGTCTCCCCAGATGGCTAGTGGCCGCCTTCTATAGGAAGGGGGCGTTAGGTTGTTTCTTCCTGTTATTTCCCTTTCCCTTTTCATAAAGGGATTCTGAAAGTTGCTGGCAGCCAGAGTAAGATGTAGCTCACCTCAGTGTTTGTGTGTAGGAAGATCATAGTAGGATCTTTTTTTTTTGTAAGACACAGAGTCTCACTTTGTTGCCATGGTGTCATAGTCATAGCTCACAGCAACCTCCAGCTCTTGGGCTTAGGCAATTCTCTTGCCTCAGCCTCCCAAGTAGCTGGGACAATAGGCACCTCCACAACACCTGGCTATTTTTTGTTGCAGTTTGGCTGGGGCTGGGTTCAAACCTGCCACCCTTGGTATATGGGCTCGGCACCCTACTCACTGAGCCATAGGCAGTGCCCGGTCATAGTAGGATCTTAATCACCTAGCTCTATAGTCTATTTGTATGCTGTTGCTTCAGGATCCCCAAGGCCAGCCAGCCTCAGCACCTGCCTTTCTACTTGGATCCACTATAGTGTCATTTCCTTTCTGTCATATTTAAATTTGGGAGACAGAAATTAGATTCCTGAGTTGGCACCCAATAAGAACACCTTAGGAGAGAGGAAAAGTTCAGTCCTACTATGTGTTCCTTGGGTACTTCCTTTTATTTTTTAAATTTCATTTTAATTTTTTTAGAGACAGGGTCTCACTCTGTTGCCCAGGCTGAAGTGGGATCATAGCTCTTGGCAAAAGCAAATTCCTGAGCTCAAGTGATCCTTCTGCTTTGGTCTCAAGAGTGTTCTGATTATAAGTGTGAGCCAAGACACTCAGCCCTTTGGGTACTTCCTTTATAGATGGGGAACAGTCTTCAGTTCTTTTTTTTTTTCCTTCAGTTCTGACTTGTTGAGATTAGAGATCTTAGTATGTCTGACTCAGGTCTACTGCTTTTTGCATAACTAGAAGCTATGGGTTGGTAGCACTGTGAGTTGCTAAGCTCCATCTGACAGTCCCTATGCCTAGAGGCTCCCACCTTTTGTACTCCCTGTCCTGAGCTTACACCTTGGTGGTATGGGAAGGAACTGAACACTGTATCAGTATGGGGGCAGCAGCACTTTCTCTGTCCAATGTGAAGGAGTTAAGGAAATTTTACCCCCAAATATGACTACTTAACATAAAGAATATTTTGGGCAGTGCCTGTAGCTCAGTTGGTAGGGTGCCAGCCACATAACACTGAGGCTGGTGGGTAGGAACCCTGCCTGGGCCAGCTAAAACAATGACAACTGCAAGAAAAAAACAGCTGGGTGTTGTGGTGGGTGCGTGTAGTCCCAGCTACTTGGGAGGCTGAGGCAAGAGAATCGCTTGAGCACAAGAGTTTGAGGTTGCTGTGAGCTGTGATGCCACGGCATTCTACCCAGGGCAGCATCTTGAGGCTCTGTCTCAAAAAAAGAAAAAAAGAATATTTTGAATTAAAGGCCGTTCACAATCAGAAAGGTATCTGACAATCATTGAGACATTGGGTAACCATTCTTTTGGTTCTCCCCATGCGCATGGTATTTGGCAAAAAACCCAACTTTCTCTTATTAATTGTGAGTTGATCTTTCAGCGAACCAACCAAGGGAAAAAGAGAGAGTTTCACCGTGATCTCTACAAATGTCTTCATTCAGTTGCCATCATAGTAGGTTCCCTTGCACTGGCTTGAAGTGGGCAGGTGGTTCTGATGCCTACTACGTACACCTCGCTGTCCCACTACCGCGGAATTAGTCTGCCTCACCGGCACCGCAACTATCTGACCGAGGCCTCCAGGAGTTTAGAAGGTGCCCGGCGGGGGCAGAGCTCTCCAACCAGGGATAGGAAGCGGTCACCGAGCACCGGTTTAGCGGGAAGATGAGGCAGGGGGCAAAGGAAGAGAGTAACATCCTAGAGTAGTTGAGAGTCCAGGGACAGCCCTGGTCTCTGTGGAGCAAAGGATCGAAAGCCGCCCGCCGCCCTCTAGTAAATATAGGGCGCAGGGTGCAGCGCCGGGGCCTCCAATGCCGGGTGAAGGAAAGCGCAGCAGGAACGCGACCAGGAGAAGCCGGGAGCTGCCACCCATCATACAAGGACCTTGTCTACTTTGGGGCTGCTTTATGAATATTCATGATTCTTTGGGCCAATCGACGCCTGAACAGCTCCGAGCACACCAATCGGCTTACTGAATGCGGATAAGCTTAGTAGATGGGCGGCTTTTCCTACACTTGATCTTAGCCAAAAGGCGGAGAAACGACTGGGCGGCTTTTCCTACACTTGATCTTAGCCAAAAGGCGGAGAAACGATTGGGCGGCTTTTCCTACCCTTGATCTTAGCCAAAAGGCGGAGAAACGATTGGGCGGCTTTTCCTAAAACGAGTGGGTTAGAAACTGAACCCGGAGTCGAAAAACCTCAGTTTCTAATGGAGAGCGCCATTGGCCGACTTACGTCACTTCCTGTCGGACTGGCGGAAGTTGCTTCCCGGCACGTTGCAATTTGGAGGAGTGAGTTCCGGTGGTGCAGGCGGTGGTTGTATTTTCTCGGTACTGGAGAGTAGCTATGGCGGCGCTGGATTCAGATGTCGAATCACTGCCGCGTGGGGGTTTCCGCTGCTGCCTCTGTCACGTTACGACAGCCAACCGTAAGCGGTGGCTAGTGAGGGGGGTGGTTCGGGCTTTCGTTTAATGGCCCTAGCGAACGTTAGGGTTATAGATTCTGTCAAGTGGGTTGGTAAGGTCACATACCTCCGTTTTCACTCCGCACGTCCGAGGAATTGGAGAGTGGGGAAAGCCCCACCTCGTTACACCCATCCTTCCCAGTACAGGAAATCTTCACTACGAAAATTTCATTATTCTGTTTCCTCTTCAAGCCATCGTCTTTTGGACATCTTCTCTGTGCCCAGTATTCTGTTGGTCTTTAGGGTGGGGGAGGGGGTTCGGAGATGAGGGAGCTCGCTATCTAAATGTTGAGACAGTGTTTCAGTGTTTTACAGATAGGTTTGGAGAGTTATGGGACTACGGAGAAGGCGGTATAATTAAGTTAGGGAAGCCCTACAGAGGACCTACCCAAACGCAGGGATGGGTGAAATAAGGGGCTGGAACGGAGCATAAGGTGTCAGTGAGAAACAGGCAGAAGGTGGGTTTGGAAAAGTAGACAAGGTCCTTGTGTGATGAGGAAAGGAGCTCAATGAATCCTGAAATTCCACTTCTGAAGTCTGGAATCATAATCTTCCCTAAATGGTCTTCCATTCTTGTTTTTCTCTGTGAATGGCACTACCATTATTTCCCAGTAGGGCAAGCTAGAAACCCAGGCATCTTTCTTGGTCCCACATTTACTTGGTGACATAAAATAGCTGACTTGTAATAAAAATAATCACAATGTCTAGTTTTTCCACATTTTCCATGTACCAGACTCTCTATTAAGTACTGTATGTGAATAATGGGCATGTGGTAGGTACTATTATTCACACCATTTTATATCTGAGAAAATCGTTGCATGGACAGAGAAGTTAAGTAACTTGGCCAAAATCTCACACAGCTTGACAGAGCTGGAATTTGAACTTGGGTAGTACGATTTCAGGTCCTGCACTTGAAATCACTCTGCCATAGCCAGAGATGATTTATGAGGAATAGTCCAGAGTTCTGATTTATTTAGTTCTTCTGTAGATGACCTGGAAAAATTACCTGTTAATTTATTTGCACTTCTCATACTGCTCTACTTAGCGCATACATATGGTGTAAGAAATACTTATTGTATAGCCAATTCTTCTGGGAACCACTTACAGAATGGATTATCTAGACAGATGGACAAGAGAGGAAGATGGGCCCAGTGAGGTGGCTCACGCCTGTTATCCTAGCACTCTAGGAGGCCAAGGCATGTGGATTGCCTGAGCTCACAGGTTCTAGACCAGCTTGAGCAAGAGTGAGACCCTTCCTCTAAAAATAGCTGGGCCTTGTGGTGGGCGCCTGTAGTCCCAGTTACTTGGGAGGCTGAGGCAAGAGAATCGCTTGAGCTTAAGAGTTTGAGGTTGCTGTGAGCTATGAAGCCAGGGCACTCTACTGAAGGCGACAGAGTAAGACTCTGTCTCAACAACAACAAAAAAGAAGATGAAAGGAACCAGGACTTAGTTTATTCAAAAGTCACACTTCTGTGACTTGGAATGATCAGTAGGATTTAGGCTTGCAAAGAGCAAAGGCAGGTACACTAAAGAGTGATTTGGATGTTTTTGTCTCACACTTGTTTTTTTGCAGGACCCAGTCTGGATGCTCATTTGGGAGGACGAAAGCACCGGCACCTGGTAGAACTACGAGCTGCAAGAAAGGCCCAGGGACTTCGAAGTGTGTTTGTTAGTGGCTTTCCTAGGAATGTAGATTCTGCTCAGCTCTCTGAGTACTTCCAAGCATTTGGACCTGTGGCCAGTGTTGTCATGGACAAGGACAAGGTAGAGTGAATGGTTCTAGGGGTCAAGAATGAGTCAGATGTGCTGTATACCAAAGGAGACAAGAGAGAGAAACCTGAAAACTATTTGGGCTGGTTCCTAATGTGGCTTGTCTTTGATAGATACCACAGTACTTGGGCTAGTTTAGTTTTGTGAGCTTCTCACATTTCTATTTTCTTGGATTTTAGGATTTTTATTAGTTCATCAGAGTTAGTCCCCAGGGGACTTGTTTATCATTTCTTTATTCAGTGAATCTTTTATTTGTCAAATTTCCATATTTATTCCCTAACTGTACTGGCACTATGCTTAGGGCAGCATTCTGAGTAGTAAATGGATAGATGTGATTCCTGTTAGCACAGTGCTTACAGTCTAAAGAAGAAAGTAAACAATTAAATGAGTAATTATAGTGCTTAAAGAACAACATACCATTGGAGGATCAACCTTACAAGAAACTGGCTGATAAACCAGTTGGCAGTTTTTTTAACTTATAGTGAGAGGTACTTAGGTTATTTGGTCAGAACACCCAGTTCTCTGGTCATTGCTAGACAAACAAGCTTGTTCTTTGTGGTCTTTTTTACCTTGTTCTGCAGATCTTTTATTAGTATCCCTTGAAAAAATTTCACTGTTGCCGAGCTTTGTTCTTAAGTCAAATTATAGTTCTGAGGCTGCATTGTAGTTAGGTAGGCATGGCTTAGGTCAGTGATTCTCAACCTGTGCGTTGCGACCCACAGGAACCGTATTAAAGTCTTGTGGCATTAGGAAGGTTGAGAACCACTGGCTTAGATGATCCCAAATATTCTCAGTAGCCCAGGTCATCTTTCAGGATCAGGTGGGGTCTGTTATTCTTGAGGATTGCATTCAGCAACTGAACTAGAAAAGGAGTTTAATTTTTCTCTTCTAATAAGAAGTCTAGACCTGAGTAGTCCAGGATTTTGCTGCTTTCCTGTACTGTCATTATTGGCGTGTGCCTTTTACTTCATAGTTATAATATTGCTGCTTCTGAATCTTTAGGCAAAAAGGGGCAGATTGAAAAGCAAAATATAAAAGGCTAGCTCCAGCTGGGTCTGACTCCCCTCCTTTTTGTTTATTTCTGAGGAAAATACTCTTTTTAGGGGCGGCACCTGTGGCTTGGTGAGTGGGGTGCCGGCCCCGTATACCAAGGGTAGCAGGTTCAAACCTGGTTCTGGCCAAACTGCAACAACAACAAAAAATAGCCTGGCGATGTGGTGGGTGCCTATAGTCCTAGCTACTCAGGAGGCTGAGGTATGAGAATCACCAAAGCCCAAGAGCTGGGGGTTTCTGTGAGCTGTGATGCCACAGCACTCAACCTACGGTGACAGAGTGAGACTCTGTCTCAAAAAAAAAAAAAAAGAAAAGAAAAAGAAAAGACTCTTTTTAGAGGCCTTCTCAGAAGACTTCATATATCTCTGTGGCCAGAACTCTTATCATATGGTTATTCCTAGCTGTAGGTAAGCCTTGAAAATTAAGTGTTTTTTAGCTGGGCACTTTGTCTTTCTGAACAAAATGGGGGCTCTGGTAATTAGAAATGGAGAATATACTTTGGTGGGCAGTTGGCTGTATCTGTCCCAGAATACTGCTTCAAGAAGCTCTATGTCCCCATTTTTGTTGATACTTATGTTAATTGGAAAGAATGGTATTTTATTTATTTATTATTATTATTATCTTTTTAAGAGACAGACTCTCACTTTATTGCCCTCTGTAGAGTGCTGTAGTGTCACAGCTCACAGCAACCTCCAACTCCTGGGCTTAGGTGATTCTCTTGCCTCAGTCTCCTGAGTAGCTGGGACTAAGGAATGGTATTTTTCTTTAACTTGGTATATGGTATACTTTCTTTAACTTTTTTATTTTTTTTGAGACAGAGTCTTACTCAGTCACCCTGGGTAGAAGAGTGCCATGATGTCATCATAGCTCATAGCAACCTCAAACACCTGAGCTCAAGTGATACTTGTGTCTGTGTGTGTGAGAGAGAGAATTAGGGTCATATCCTTTCTTTTTTGTTGTTATTAAATCATAGCTGTGTACAATAATGCAATCATGAGGTTCAAGTGATATTCTTACTCTTTTTTTTTTTTTTTTTTTTTTGAGACGGAGCCTCAAGCTATCCCCCTGGGTAGAGTGCCATGGCATCACGCTCACAGCAACCTCCAACTCCTGGGCTCAAGCGAGTCTCCTGCCTCAGCCTCCCACGTAGCTGGGACTACAGGT